>CAUYON010072528.1:0-20058 GCA_963573935.1 Arctocebus calabarensis | reverse complement strand
CCTCCAGCTCTTGGGCTTAAGAGATTCTCTTGCCTCAGCCTCCCAAGTAGCTGGGACTACAGGCGCCTGGCTATTTTTTTGTTCTGCAGTTCGGCCGAGGCCGGGCTTGAACCCGCCACCTTCGGTATATGGGGCCGGCGCCCTACTCGCTGAGCCACAGGAGCCGCCCAGATAGTACTTTTTAGTACTTTATAATACTATGAAATATTTTCAAAGACATTTTCTCACTTGTAATAGCAAAGGCATGATTATTTCAGTCTCACAGATGTAAAAAGTGGGGTTTGTGCTGGAGTTTGGCTCACGCCTGTAATCCTAGCACTCTGGGAGGCTGAGGCAGGTGGATTGCTTGAGCTCAGGAGACGGAGAGCAAGCCGAGTGAGTGAGACCCTATCTGAAAAAAAAAAAAAAGAAAGAAAGAAAGAAAAAAGAAAAATTAGCTGGGCGTGGTGACAGGCACCTGTGTCTGCCTACCCGGCCTGGGAGGCTGAGGCAGGAGGAGTCAGGAGTTAGAGGTTGCTGTGAACGAGGCTGATACCATGGCACTCCAGCCAAGGCAACAGAGTGAGACTCTGTCTCAGAAATACCCCCCAAACAAAAAAAACTCCTGGAATTTGGTATCAAAAGTTAACCTTTTAAATGAACTTGCAAGGAGGCTAGGACTAGAATCTAAGGTTTTTCACACCAGATCTCAAACTCTTGCATTAATCAGTGTACCCCAAAGTATGGCCAAAAACTGCATCTGAGATGCTAATATAAAAAATGTTAGTACAGTTATACGTTTATTTTGATTATACTGTGTGTTTTTTAAGTGTATTTTGATGTATTTATAAAAATAACTAGCATTACTAAAACTTATTTCAGAGGTACTATTAATATTTAGGATGAGGCTGGAAAAAAAAAAATACATGGGTAATTTCCAGAGAAATAAATATGTAAAAATGTCTTTTTAACAACTGAATTTGGGAAAAACTGAAATATAACAATTTCATCCTGAATTTACACTTAGAAGCCCTTTCTATAATTATTGTGCTATCAGGAATACTAAAATTTAATAATACAATATGTGAGGAACATTGTAAGTAACCACTCAAAGCATTTGTTAGGACTGGAGGCAGTGACATCTGACCCTTGTGTGCTTCTGAATATCAGTAACCCTTTGTTTTATGGATAAAATGTCTTTAAAAATTGTCACAAAGGTAGTAAAAGAACATTACTGACGAGTTAGGAAATAGAGAATATTTTTAACACTTTACATTATAGTGATAATTTGATAGGTATTTTAATAATATTTTGAATTAAAATTCAGCAGCCATTTACTCTTATTGCCAGATAATTTACAGATGCTAATGTAACTCTACGTGAAATTTCTGAAAGTTCAACTGAAGTCATTCAACACTGTCAACAATTCACATCATGCTAATCTATCCTAACCATTATCACTGGGATTCAGAAACATGACATTCCGTGGCCTTTGACGGGGAAGCCCTTTAAATGATTCATAAGAATGTAACAGTCAGAATGTTTGAAGGGTTCGTTTTGCACTTAACTGGGGAGTTAAGAAAGATCTGGCAGAAATGCCTGTTGAGCTGCTGGGGAAGGCCCTTGGTGCCTGCCGCAGAGCTTAGGCTCAGAGAGAGTTTGGGGTTGGGGGTGTGGGGCTGGAGTGCAGGGGATTCTGTTCCCTGAGCAGGTTGATGGATTCTCCCTCCAACTCTTCTTCCAATTCTCCTTCCTCCCAGCCCTGCCCCGGCTTCCCTGGGACTGTCCAGCTTCTCAGCAATGCAGAGCAGAGAATCACCAGCGAGGCGCTGAACGGGGCCTCCTGTGCTCCTTCAGAGGACACAGGGGACTGTCTGCTCTCTGCAGTCCCTCTGTGACTTTCCACCAAACAGATATAGGAGACTTTCCGGGATGGGCAAATTCTGCGGTGGTGTTTAGTATCTGCAGCCAGAATGAAAGATAACACAGAGAAAAAGGGTCTTTTTTGCTTTTTCCTGGGTTTTTCCCTTTGAGGCAACTTGATACAGAGGTTAGGAAGGTGAGCTTTGGGCTCAGCTGCACCTGAATTTGAATCGGGAATGCCTTCTCCTAGCTGTGAGGTCCACAGCCAATCACGTTACACTGCTCAGCCTTCGTTTCTCTATCTGTAAAATGGGGGTGATAATACCTACCGTGCACAGTTGTGAGGGTTAAATAACACCTCTCAGCAAATGGGAGGGGTTACTGCCACTGCCACTGCTGTGCCCCAGCTCTCATCACTGCCCCCGCTACATCACCACCACCACCATCACTGCCACCAGGATCACTGCTGCCAGCAGTGTTACTAGCACTACTGTTACTGTTAGCCAGAGAATATTTACTTTCAGTTATCACAGAAAGGCCCAGTGAGATGCAGAGCATGAGAATTATAACTGGATCTTATGATTGCATTTCAGAGTAGCTTTGAGAACTCTGAGAGTTTGGGAGATGTCAGTGGTTTTGAAAACATAACGAGTAGGCCAGGTGCAGTGGCTCATGCTTGTAATCCCAGCACTCTAGGAGACCCCAGCGAATAGATCGCCTGAGCTCAGGAGTTTTGAGACCAGCCTGAGCAAGAGCAAGCAAGACTCTGTCTCTAAAAAAAAATAGTCAGGTGTGTGGCACACGTAGTCCCAGCTACTTGGGACGCTGAGGCAAGAGGATCATTTGAGTCTAAGAGTTTGAGGTTGCTGTGGGCTGTGACATGACGCCTCAACTCCAGGGTGAGAGTCTGCCCCTCTCCCCAAAAGAAAATACAGTGAGTAGAGGCAGACTCGTGCCTAAAACATTTTGTCCCCTATACACTCTTTTTTTTTATTTTTGTAGAGACGGAGTCTCACTTTGTCGCTCTCTGTAGAGTGCCGTGGCGGCACACAGCTCATAGCAACCTCCAATTCCTGGGCTTAGGCGATTCTCTTGCCTCAGCCTCCCCAGTAGCTAGGACTACAGGCACCCGCCACCCTCAGTATATGGGGCTGGTGCCCTACCCACTGAGCCACAAGCACCGCCCTGTCCCCTGTAAACTCTCAAAATCACAGACATAGTCATCTTTTTAAGAAGCTAGACTCAGGCGTGCTACATATTTGGCAGAACGTTAGTAGGAAAACAAATCTTTTTTTTTTTTTTTTTTTTTTGAGACAGAGACTCAAGCTGTCACCCTGGGTAGAGTGCTGTGCCATCACAGCTCACAGCAACCTCCAATTCCTGGGCTCAAGCGAGTCTCCTGGGCTCAAGTGGAGACCTCCCAAGTAGCTGGGACTACAGGCGCCTGCCACAATGCCTGGCCATTTTTTGGTTGCAGCTGTCATTGTTGTTTTGTCTGGCGGGCCCAGGCTGGATTCGAACCCGCCAGCTCAGGTGTACGTGGCTGGCGCCTTAGCCGCTTGAGCCACAGGTGCTGAGCCAGGAAAACAAATCTTAAAGAATTTTAAAACTGTATCTGCTGGAAGAGGCACCAAGCAAATAGAAACAATCAGCAGTTGGGAGGCTGCCTTACAGTAGATGGTGCTGAGCTAAGGACAGAGTGTTTTCAGCAGATGATGGACAGGAAAAAGAAGAGGTGGAGCAAAGACCTATGGCCAGATGCAGTTGCTAAAAAGAAGGAAATTCCCTGGAATGTGAAAATTGAGTAGATGTAAAATTAATAGACAGTATTCACATTTTGCTTTTTAAAAAGGAATCAAGAGCCAGGTGTGGTAGCTCATGCCTATAAATCAATCCCAGAATTCTAGGAGGCCAAGTGGGAGGATCACTTGAGCTCAGGAGTTCCAGACCAGCCTGAGCAAGAGCAAGACCCTGTCTCTACTAAAAATAGAAAAATTAGCCAGGCATTTTGGTGGATGCTTGTAATCCTAGCTACTCAGGAGGCTGAGGCAGGAGGATCACTTGAGCCTAAGAGTTTGAGGTTCCTGTGAGCTAAGACACCACGGCACTCTACCCAGGGTGACAGAGTGAGATTGTCTCGAAGAAGAAAAAAAAGAAGCATGAAATTATTTGGCTTTAGCCCTACACGGAAAATGGAAAGATTTGTGTGCTGTGGGTGGAAAGATGTGTGTTGTACTTAGTAAAATTAATTTGGGCCTTTAGTAAGAGTTTCAGGAAGTCAGAGAAAAGAGCAGAAGAGTCTGGAAGATGGTTTTGGCAGGAGTGAGGCCTTAAGGTTGAGGTGACTGAATAGTGGGGAGGAGATCTGTGGTCAGATCAATTAGCTTAATACGGGACCAGCGCTGAATCACCTACTTGCCCAGATGGACTGTCTCAGTGGACACAGCCATCCTTACTTTATTTATTCATTTGAGACAGAGTTTCACTCTTGTTCAGAGTGGCTGATCTTGAACTCGAGCTCATGATCCTCCTGCCTCAGCTTCCCAGAATGCTAGATTACAGATATAAGCCACTGCTCTTGGTCTTACTTTATCTATTTATTTTTGAGACAGTGTCTTAGTCTGTCACCTGGGCTCGAGTGCAGTGGTATCAGCCTAGCTCACAGGAAGCCCAAATTCCTGGGGGCAAGCCATTCTTCTGCCTTAGCTTCCTGAATAGCTGGGACTACAGGCTTGGCCTACCACGCCTGGCTAACCTTTTAATTTTTAGTAGAGATGGGGTCTCACTCTTGCTCATGCTGTTCTCAAACTCTTGGCCTCAAGTGATCCTCCCAACTCAGCCTCTCAAGTGCTAGGATTACAGGTGTGAGCCATCTTTACTTTTAAAACTAATCAAGGAGGCCAAGGGAGCCTTTACTTTTAAAACTCTTTTCAGAGCCTACAACACGTATGTAGCAAGATTTATCTTAAAAATATTCAGGGGAGGCGGGAGATTGGGTGGAGGGAGGGTAAATGGTGGAACCACACCGACAGTGCATGAAGGGTACAGGTGAAACTTACTAAATGCAGAATATAAATGTCTGAACACACACAAAAAAAATTCAGGAAGAATGATCTGACGGGAATACACAAGTCTTAATTTTAAATACTTTCTGACAAGGAAATCCAGAAAAAAGCCAGTATGCTACATAGAAAGCTATCTAGTGAGGTGAAAACATTTGGACTTATAGGCATATTAAAATCTGAAGGTGTTACCACATTTGGTAGCAAGTTAGAGTTTGTGCTTAATATTCTCAGTTTTTAAAATGGCTTTATTGAGGTATGATCTGGGGTACCGCAAGTGTATAATTTGTTGATTTTTTAGTAATTATATAGACTTTGCAACCATCGCCTCCATTTCAGATTTCTTTTTTCTTTTCTTTTCTTTTTTTTTTTTTTTTGTAGAGACAGAGTCTCACTTTATCACCCTTGGTAGAGTGCTGTGGCATCACACAGCTCACAGCAACCTCCAACTCCCGGGCTTAGGTGATTCTCTTGCCTCAGCCTCCAGAGTAGCTGGGACTACAGGCACCCACCACAACGCCCAGCTATTTTTCTGTTTTGCAGTTCGGCCGAGACCGGGTTCGAACCTACCACCTTCAGTATATAGGGCTAGCGCCCTACTCAATGAGCCACAGGTGCTGCCCTCAGATTTCTTTTTGAAACTAGAAATCTTGTTTAAATTTTTTTATTTTTAGAACCCAGATAAATGTGTAACAGATCAAATGTTTAAACATCTTTATTTAATTTAAAATATTTCGTTTCAAATTGAAGCCTTTAAAACGAATGTCATTTATAGCAGTTTGCAGCTAAGATCAAGAATATCAACTTCCTTTATCTTAGACGCTGTATTCTTTCTTTGGAAAACAGATCTAAATGTGCTAATGCTTACTTGAAGACACTTTGAAAGATTTACTAAAATACTGACAAGTTTTTCAAAGTCTAACCGATGAATGAAAACGAAATAGCCAATGAAAAAAATTTCAGTTTTTCTATATATACTTTTGAAATTATTTCTTTTTAGCACTGTGAGGAATGGGAGAAGCCCTATGCAAAACAGTTTCTACTGAATGTGTTGTGTGTACCTGTTTCTGTCTGAGATGCTCCTGGGAGGTTCTGATCCAGCAAAGAGAGTTCTTTGTTCTTCAAGGTCATGGTGAGGAATGCCTCACTTTTTTTGAGGGCCACTAACCAAAAGTGGGGAACTGAGAATTATAGAAATGCTGGAGTTCTATTTTTAATAAAACTTCCATTTCTCTGACTTTAACATAAAAAACAATGACGTAATTCTTTAATAAATACAACAAAAAAGGTAAAAGAATGCTCTGAACTTCCAGTCGGTTAAAGGACAGTAGGCAAGGGATGGAGGGAGGGTGGGGAGATGAGGTGGAGAGAAAGAAAAGAGGGTAAAAGAAAGAAAAAAAGAGGAAACAAAGAATTCAGGGAAAGGAAAATGAGGGAGGGACAGGAAAACATACAGAGAAACATACAGCCCCGTCCGTGAGAGGGGCGCACGGGACAGGGAAGGAGGGAAAGATGGCCAAGGAGCCACACAAGCCTTTCATGGCCCCCTTGGACACGGACAGCCAGGGCATGTTTGTGTTGGCACAGATGTCACTGAGAACGTGACTTTGGTGACCCAACCTCTGTTCCAGGGGAAACTGAGCTCTGGGTGAGATACAGCCTTTGCCAAAAGCTCCCGGAAATATAACGTGGGAGTTTCCAGTCTACTTTGGGAGACTGAATGAATGCTAACGGATAACATGGAATGGAGTTGCAGAGCCTATTGGCTCTGTCCCCGCCTTCTTTGGGGACAAGGACAGGGCATCACCAAACAGGAGGGGGCCTCGGAGGAAGAACAGCACTGAACCCTGGAAAGGTACATGGACACTCCAGACACGCTTTCCTTCCTCATCAGTGTCTGCTGGGGCTCAACAAAAGACATGCCTCAGAAATACCCAAATTCACACTTTGCAACCACATTAATGCTAACCATGGTCACAGCTTTATTTATAGCCACAGCTCTATCACCATCTTGGCTGTCGGTGACACTGGGCAACTTCTGAACCCTTGTTGGGTTTCAGTGCATGACGTTGAAACCGAAAGGATTTGATCACAAGATGTCGGAGATTTCATCCAGCTAAAAGAATGACATTTTTAAAAATCAAAATTGAGCAAAATAAAATAAAAACCCTGAAAAAGGGAGGGTGATTGGTGGCATCACACGGTGCATCTTACAAGGGTACAAATGAAAATTACTTGTAGAATATAAATGTCTTCATATAGTGATTAAAAGGCCATGAAGGCTATGTAAAATAGTTCAATGAAAATATTTCAGATTGTATATAAAAACAGCACATTGTGCCCCATGATTGCACCAGTGTAGACAATTATGATTTAATAAAAATTAAAAAAAAAAAAAAAGCAGGGACACCTGGGGGACCCTAGAGAAGGGAAGCCTGGGAAGGAAGAATGAAGTTCACCTGAGTTGTGTTTACATCCCACTCTTGTTGAGTTGCATGCTCCTTGCTCCACTGAACTCTGTCTAACACTAGAGCTAGGAAGACTTCCCAATGAAAGTTAGGAAAATTGATCCTCATAGAAGTTGACTTTTTCACAGTCCTAGAACCATTGGGAAGCTTATGTTCCCTTGCTCCTTCGAACAAGCACCAAGTGAGGTGTTTGGAGTCTGACAAGCAATGTTTCAATAGCCAGATCATCATCGTCATCGTCACCACCATTATCATTAAAATTGGCATTTACTGAGTGCTTACTATGTGCTCAGCCACATTATTCATCATCTTACTCAATCCTCACAGTAAGTCCCATAAGAGAGGTGTTCAACTTTTCATTTTAGAGATACTAAAACTGGGGTGCAGAGAGATCCGTAACTTGTACATCATCAAGAACTAGTAAATGGTGGTGGTGAGATTCAAACCCAAGCATATCTGAGTTCACATGTCCATGCCTCTGATCACAGGCTTGTGTGCTAGTTCACAAGTACAAGCTACGTGTCAACAAAGGAATGCCTCAGATTAGGCTGAGCTTTGAGTGGTGGCCCAATAGAGAGGAAATGGGATATCCAAATCTGTATTAACATGCTAGTGCTTAAACTCTGTAAAGTCTATTTTCTGGCTACAGTAGTCGCTGACCCTACATTACCCAGGCCCCTTTCACCACTGGCTGTTCCACATGAAGAATTATTTTTCTATGCAAAATTTATCCTTCTTCTCAGTCTTCTCAGCTAAACCCTTCCAACCCTGCTTGTTGACTCCCTTTTCAAGAAAGCCTTCTCAAATGAACAAAACCAGCCACCTTGTATCTTCTTTTCCCCATGACCTCTGCACCCTCTGGGAAAGAGCTTGTTCTCTGTGGTTGCACCCCAGTGAAAAGCTGCCTGGCCAGCCTCCCCATCCTGCTCTGATTCGCACGTGCAGACCCTCATATGGCATAAGTGTCTTCTGTCACTTGCACAAAGTACCCATCCAGGATAGACAGTGCCATAAACAAAGGAGAGTGAGACACAAAGAGAATTTCAAATGCAGTTTATTGCAGAAAAACAAGGCAACGGGGAGTTTAAGACCTTTCCACAAAAGACAAACAACTTGCTCACACCTTATGTACAAAACCAAAGCAGATGGGGTATTGAGAGGCTGTCCAGAGAGATTGCTCTGAGCCTGGCAAAGAAGCCCTGTGTCTAGCCAGTCCTACTCCAGCTGGCTTGATGGGGTGTTTTGAAATGTCACCTGTGCGATGGTAACTGCTGAACTGTTTCTCAGGCAAAGCACAAAGCAGGGTCATTGTCAGGGAGCTGAGATAGCCACTGATCTGAAAACTTCTCTGGGAAGTAAAGCAGAAAAGAAAGAGCTGGGGAAATAAGATGAGCTGGCGTAATTAACCATAGCTCTTTTCTCCATTAAGACTGGGAGACTGACCTTGGTCTTGCCAAGTAAACCTGGTAGTGATGGAGGGGGAGAGCCAGAGCTAATGGGACAGAGAGGACCACTTTATCTGGACCCTCGAGAATAACTGGTGGAAGTGAACTTCACACTGGAACTGCCACCAGAGGTCTTGACACCCCCAGAGCTAGATCCCCGGCCTCCCAAGGAGCCTCCAGAGCTGCCACCTCCAGAACCCCGGCCGCCGGAGCTGCTGCCGCCTCCTCCAGAGCCACCTCTGTAGCCCCCACTGCTGCCTCCTCCAGAGCCACCGTAGCTGCCACCTCCGGAGCCACCATAGCTGCCACGGCCGCCGCTGCCACCACCTCCGGAACCATAGCTACCACTTCCACCACCGCTGGAGCCGTAACCTCCGCTTCCTCGTCCACCACCTCCGCTGATGCTAGTGTGGCTGGTGCTCACAGCTGCAGGAAGAAACTCAGTTACCTCCAGTCCCAGTACCCTTTCCCACCCGACAAAGCCTGCAGGTGCCCTTGAGACTTTAGCTTGTACTTACACACACTCACGTTCGGGGAACACTCTCCAGACATCCTGTAGGAGAATGAAAGGAAATCCTTCAGGACACTGCAGCCTCACAAACCCTTTCCCCATGCCCTGTCATCTGTCTTGAAGACTCTCGTCCTCTGGGGCTCCTCCAACCCACCTCCAAAACCTAATCCAAACCCTTCTGATCTCTCAAGCCTGCTGTTTTTCTCAGCCTGAGAACAAACAGGGAGAAATCTTCATATAAATTAGACAAGAGTCCTACAGCTAATAAGAGCCACCTCTACAAGCATTGACTTTAGGCCAGGTGACCCCTGAGGCAGCCCAGATAAAGAATAAATGGCTTCATCTCAAAGCCCTTCATTGAGATGCTATAGCCTTAAAGGGAAAAACAAAATGTTTAGGATTCCAGCTCCCAAAGTGAAATCAAGTCCTTCCCCCTGCTCTGTGTACTTTCCACGTCCACTTCACATCCCCATCCCCAGGGCAAGCTGCAGTCAGATGGCCGCACTTTCAGCAGAAGCCAGTTTACAAGGCAGGAAGCCTAGGAGAAGTGGTCCAGCCTCTGAGTTCCATCCTCACCTCATTTCTTCTCCTTCCAGGAGGGTCCTGTAGGTGGCAATCTCCATGTCCAGGGCCAGCTTGACGTTCATGAGCTCCTGGTAGTCCTTCAGCAGCCGGGCCAGGTCTTCCTTGGCCTGCTGCAGGGCATCCTCCAGATCATTCAGCTTGTTCTGGGCATCTTTGAGGGCCTTCTCCCCACGCTGCTCGGCATCACTGATGGACTGCTGCAAGTTAGAGATCTGAAAGGCAGAGAACCCAGCACGTTACACCCTCTCATACCACCTAACCCAGCTGGCCTCCTCCCCTCAAATTCATCTCCCCACCCCACTGAGGCCAATTCTTGAGTTCAACAGAACCACTGGACCTTAAATCATCTCTGGTAGCATATTGCCATGACAACTTCCTTAAAGGACCCTAGGGCTAACACAACAGCCTCACAGGCTTGACATTCTTCTAAATGCCCAACCTAAAACCTCCTGGATGCCTTTTCTTCATTCCCCAACTCTTCGGTGTCAGTTTGGATCATGAGCTAGATCCCTCATACTGACCACCACATCCTTCTCCACTAGGTCATTTTTGTAAGATTCCCCAAGGAGAATTCAGTAGGATGGCTGAATTCTGGGAACCAGCACAGTCACCCAAAGAACTGATGATAATAATGTATCCTGGGTATGAATTGCAAGCTTCAAAAGTAGGAAAGTACCCCCATTACCTAAAGGTTACCCCCATTCCATACAGCTGAGTGCTAGAAGGAGGAAGCAAGTACCTGCTTCTTGACACTGTCAATTTCAGATCTAAGTCTCTGTACTACCCGATTCAGCTCAGAAATCTCCATCTTGGAATTTTTCACACTGTCTCCATGTCTGCCAGCAGTTATCTGCAGCTCTTCATACTAAGGAGAATGATCATGTCCATTAGATGTGGGTAGAGCACAGCACAGCACAGACACACAGAGTTATCTAGGGTAGCAAGACAACAGGTCTCGGGGACGCTGGCTAGGCATTCAGGTCATTCACCTTAGTCTGGTACAAGGTCTCGGCCTCAGCTTTGCTCCTTTGGGCAATGTCCTCATACTGGGCCTTGACTTCAGCAATTATGCTTTCCAGGTCAAGGTTGCGATTGTTATCCATGGAGAGGATGACATTAGTCTCACTGATTTGGGTCTGCATCTGAGACATCTCCTGCAAGATATAATAGTTCAGTGACTCTTAGAATGCTAGAACAGAAACAACTTAGATAGGGAAGGCTCAGGAGATGGAAGATATGTCTCTGTTCTTCTGAGTAGTGCTGGCTTCAGGCTTAAAGACTCCATTTAGGTAAACTTAACTGAAATTAGAATACTCACCTCATTGTAGAGTTTGTTAAGGAAGTCAATTTCACTTTGCAAGTTGTCAACCTTGGCCTGAAGGTCCACCTTTCCCATATAAGCAGAATCCACATCCTATAGGGACAAAAACCATTATAAAGCCATGTTATTTCTAGGACAGGTCCCTCTCACTAGCTGTGAGGGAACTCTCCAAGCAGAAGAGGGGTTTGGAACCTGTTCCACACATCTTTACCCAGGTAAATCACAACTCCTGGAATGCTTCACCTCGGATATCGCAATCAAAACTTAGTATGTAAGGTGCTGAGAAATGTGCAGGATCTGAGTGCCTGGATAAGTCCAGATTCACAATAATATGAGAAAACAGTTCCAGATACTCATCAGATCCAGTACCTGCTTCTCCACATCATGGCCTCCTTCTGCTTAGTAATTGGAGATCCTTTTTTATTATTTATCTATTATTTATATCTCATAGGTGAGTTCCATTCTACACAATTTGCTCACCTTCTTGAGGGTCACAAATTCATTCTCTGCATTTGTCCGTTTGTTGATTTCGTCCTCATATCTGCAGGAAAACAGAAATGATTAGTAGAGTCAGAGGAAGTGAATCTTGAAATCCAGCATTCTCCACTACAAGGGCCTTGCCTTCCTTTTATGAGCCTCGGTCATTCTTAGCCACTCCTTTCTTCTGAGCAATAAGACCACTAGACTTTTTCCATCTTCTGCAAAGATGAACATTTCTGACAAAATGTTAAAGTGATGTACCCCTAACCTAAGAAAAGTCACAACTACATAATGTTTATCACTTTGTGGAACTCTTAGAGAACAAGAGTCAAGAACTGCCTGGCCAGGCTTTCTTACTTGTTGCGATAATCCTCCACCATGTCTTGCATGTTCTTCAACTCCATATCCATCCGATTTTGATCACTCTTCAAACGCTCGACTTCATTTCTGAGGGTGCTGATATATTGCTCAAAGTAAGGCTCTAAATTGTGGGTTCGCGTGCTGATGTCCACCTGCTGCAGCAGCTCCCATTTTGTTTCTAGCACCTGATTCTGCTGCTCCAGGAACCTCACCTAAAACCACAAGACCCTGTTACCCCAGTGCAGAAATGTCCCATGGCCACAGAGTCCCAGTGGCCACCACATAGCAAGGCCCATGCCTCATTTGGAAAAGAACTTCAATTCCTATTTCCTAGCCATGACAAACAGAGAAATAAGAAGAATGTGGTCAAGTGAACATCATCTTCCTAACAAAACTCAACTTATTGTTAATTAGAGGAGCCCCGGAAGGGAGTGGCTCCTCAAGTACCAAATAGCAAAGCACATACAAAGTTATTGCAATTGTGTTTTGAAATGCATACATATGTAAGAGATTTGCCTTCTAATTTTTTTTTTTTGCTAGATTACTATAAAAATTGGTTTCCATCTCCTGGGCATCTATGCAGTTTCAAATTATGTTGGGAAAATCCAAAATTGGATTTGAAATTTACTGTGGATAACCTTGGGTTGACATTATGATGATTAAGCAAAAAGCTAAAAGTGGTTCATGCGTTTTTCCTGGGCTGATGCTTAGAAATATTAGTATAAAAGAAACTTCACTCTGATGCAGTACCAACAGAATATTCTCAGAGGGCAGAGTTCCCTTCTGACAGCAAAAGATGTTTGGCCCTGACTTACTAAACAATTTCTTCTACAAAACCAAACATATTGTGTTCACATGTGGCTCCCTTTTTTTTATGGTTAGAAAGACCTCTCCAAGGCTATCTTTGCACCCTACGAAGTTCAGTTAAATCATTGCTCTTATATTCATTCAACAGATGTGATCCCAGTTCAGCTCAAGAGCCAAACAAAAAACACTAAAATGTAAGTGTCAAACTGTCCCATGTGTAAGTAGACCGCAGACTCCTTTGTCTCTGAGAGTTTAGCCATTAACACCATCTAGAAGCATCCTTCTAACCTCTTAGGAGACCTTTTCACAAAATATCCTTTTAGTCATCCAAACTCAGAGACTTGAGATTCAAACCCACACATGTCTCGACTGCCTTCGTCCCACGTGGCCCAGCAGCCCCACCTCGCTTCAGCACACTGAGTGGGTAAACTTACCTTGTCAATGAAGGTGACAAATTGGTTGTTGAGTGACTTGATTTGCTCCCTTTCTCGAGATTTTATTTTTTGGATCTCAGGGTCGATCTCCACATTGAGGGGCTGCAGAAGGCTCTGGTTGATGGTGACTTCCTGTATGCCACCAGGAGGGCAGACAGGCCCATAACCACCCCCATAGCCACCACCCCCCAAACCACCACCACTGCCAAAGCCCCCAAAGCCACCACCTCCAAAGCTGCCACCCCCAAAGCTGCCACCCCCAAAACCACCGCCGAAACTGCTACGTCCACCCCCTCTAGCCACACTCATGGAGATGCTTTTACTGCCACCAAGATTAACAAGACTCCGACTTCCAAAACCACCGCCACCAGCACCACCACTGCAAAAGCCTCCAGAGACTCTCCCACCGCCTCCCCCACTGCGGCGCGAGGAGCTGCTGGTGGATCTGCGCTGGTAGCTGACTATTCCGGCAGAGCCAGAGCTGAAGCCCCCTCCGCTTCTGAGGCCCCCTCCACTCCGGCACCCAGACCGGGAGCTAAACTGCCGACTCATGTTGACTTAGAGAGAAGTAGGAGCAAAGTAGAGAGAGGGATAGAGAGAGGGAAGGAGCTAAGCACTCCTCTACTCCAAGCACAGAGCCTTCCCCTTATATAGGAAGGTGACAGGGCTTGGTCCTCCGGTGTCAACCGAGATGCAGCGCCTCTCAGGGTTTGGCTCGCCTGCAGCCATACAAGATTTTTACGAGCCTCAACAATACAATAAACACTACACACCTAGCTTCCAGGATGGGCTCTCAAAATTGCTGTGCCTGCAAGATTGGCTCATGTGGTAATCATTTTATCAGACCAGATCTCTTTTCAAGCGTTTGTGACTTTGGGAAAATAGGACCCCACATCTGCTACCTGGTGTTTTTTGTTAGGATTTCAAAATTCCCATCACAAAGGTTTGTAAGTTTCCATTCTCACCTTGCCCTTGTGAGCTGCTAAGCACACTCTCTCACCGGGCACAGCAGGTGCCATTTCCCATGTTTGGGGCTCAGAAGGAGCTCTCTGGCTGATTTCTGAGATCTCTCCAAACCCCAGACCTCACCAAGTTATGTCTCCTGACACAGAATAAGAGCTACAGTAACTAAAAAATATTAAAAGTTCTCTCAAATATAACTTGTATAAGTGTACTGCACAGATTAATTAAAGGGAGAGAAGCTGTCACTGAACGGGATGAGTGGGTAGGGATGGAAGGACCAGGAGAGGAAGACATGTTCTTTTTCCAAGTTTCCCAGTTACTTCTTTGCTTCAAAGATAGGGAAGGAGACAGATACCAGAGGCATGACAGAGACACCAGCAACAGAAAACAGGTGTCAAAGGATGGCATGCAAATGACATTGAAAATCCCTGTAAAATCCCTGTGGAGAAGGTATGGAGATACAGTTTGACAGGTGGTCCAAGCTTCACACTGGGCTAGAAAGAGTGCAGATTTGGAAGACAGGACAATGAAGGGAGCCTAAAAAGTCTGATCTGAGAAGTTTAAATTGTTCTGGAGCCAACAACGATAATGACATAACAGCTAGCACGTACCAAAATCTGACCATGTGCCAGGCTCTGGTCTGCATTTTTATACGTATTAACTCACTTAACTTCCACAGCAACTTTGAGATAGATGCTATTATTCTACGCATTGTAAAATCAGGAAACTGAGGCATGGGGGTGGAATAACCTGCCCACACTTACTCGGGTGTAAATGGCGCAAGTGGGATTTGAAGTGAAGCTATCTAGCTATTGTGTGCAAATCCTGAACAATGTGTTGTCTGACAGCACAGCAACTGAATTCAAATGATCCTGTTTGCTATGCACAAAGGCAGACAGCACAGGACACTGTCTGCACAGGAGGCCTATTTTATCCCTCCAAATCTTTGGCTCCTGGCGCATGCAAGTACGTGGGAAATGTATCTTCACTTCCTTCTGAGAAGGGGTCATCGGAGTCACAGAGTTCAGTGAGGAGACTTGGCTTTGGTCTAAGGGCAAGAGTACCCAGAGTGTATCTCAATGGGCCAGCAAACCCCAGGGGACTTCCTGGAGAGCAGCATTTGATCAATATCAATGAAGAGTAGTGGCATGGAGATCTGGAAAGACCAGAACCCCACACAGGCTTTTTTCAGATACTTCTTAGAAGCCTGGCACACTCCCCATGTTTGCACACCAAGACAAAAAGTCAATGAGGTGGGGGCCGCCTCCACTTTCAGCTGGCTCCATGTGACTCTATGAGTGGTAGAGGAAGCTCCACTATGCATAGGAAGGCTCCACTATGGAATGCAAGGTCTGCAGGAGAAGGGGAGTCTGCCAAGACCAGCTCATCCCAATGCCCTGTGGCTCTGAAACGGGATGGCTGTGTCCATCATCCCCACTCCACTCCTAACCACGGAGCCTTGTCCTTCCTCTCTTCCTCTACCTGTCTTAGCACTAACATCTCTAGGCTGTTAAACCAATCATCTCTTTAGGGAGTGACTAATCTAGGTCTCGTTGGGAACAATGGGGCCTGGGATGGTCTTGGCATGGTAATGCCTGTTGCCCAACCATCTGACAAGCAATCAAAATTCTTTTAGTTCAGCATACTCCCTCATGAGACACATCATTCTGCCCAATCGATTCCTTCTAGCATTTTGGAGGGGTGTGCACATATGTGCAAATGCAAGTTTGTGTGCATGTGTGTGCCAGCCAAGAACAGATCTTGGCAGGGAACCATGCCTCCATCTCCAAACTAAGAAACTAACAAAGGTAAAAACCAAAAAGGTGAATGGTCAGGCAACTGGTTAACAATTTGTGGACTAAAAGAAACAAGAGGAATAAAAATCATCACCAGCTTATGTTTGCACAGTTCACTTCAATACATACATACTCAAACACTATCCCCACAAGAGCCCAGAGAATGAAGGTGTCAAGCTGTTTTCAACTCATTTTATGAAACAGGAAACTGAGGCTCAGAGAGATTAGAAGACTTGCTGTGTTCCCAAACTATGGAAACAACCTAAATGTCCACCAATCCAGGAATGGATTAATAAGCTGTGGTGTATGTATACCATGGAATACTATTCACCCATAAAAAGATGGAGACTTTACATCTTTTGTGTTAACCTGGATGGAGTTGAAACATATTCTTCTCTGTAAAGCATCACAAGAATGGAGAAGCATGAATCCAACATACTCAATTCTGATATGAGGACAATTGATGACCTAGCACATGGAAGGGGAAGGAGGAAGCAGAGAGAGGAAAGGAAGTGGGTTGGGGGGTCACAGTGTGTGACAGACCACTTAGACGCAGGACACATTGTAAGAAGGACTTTACCTAACAAATGTGATCAGTGTAACCTGGTTCTTTATACCCTCAATGAATCCCCAACAATAAAAAAAAAAGAAGAAATTAGCTGTAGACATTCCATCTGGAGCTAGAACCTGAGTTTTCTGATTTCAATTCAAGTGATTTTTCTCCTAAAATACATAAAAGACTCAGATAAGAAGTGGAACTGGTTCCATAAATCTACATGCAGAAAATCACAAACATTCCCATCCATGGGGTCTCAGAGACACACCATCTAACCCACCTGGTAGAGAAATGGGAACACAGGTCCAAAGAAGTAAAAAGAAAAAAAAAATTTATCTGAGTCATACAATCAATTCCTAGGAATCTTCCCACTTCTGAATCAAATTCTTATTCTTTTTTGCACTGATCACTTTTGAGGCAATCTAAAAGGGCTAGAACTGCGTTGCTGTCTGCTAACCAAGCTCATCATCGCCTGTGATATCCCTGGGAGCGTAGGGATGTTAAAAAACAAATATGAGACAAAGACCTGAGCCACACACCCACACTCCTGGCTTATTTGTGTCCATTGCACTTATAAAATGAAGGGAAAATAGGTGCTAACATCTACAAGCACCAGCTATGTGTTAGGAGCTCACTTAATGCCACAAAATGCTCACTTAAATGCCACAAAAAGTCCATGTGGTGGTAGTTAACAGCCTCATTTTAAGGAAAAGACAACTTAGGTTTACCGAGGTTAAAGTATATCCCCAAGATCAACCGTCTGGTAACTGACCAGCCATGCTCGCCGCACTCCATGGTCCAAGCCTGCTCCATCCACCTGCGTCCTCCCTGCTCACCCTCTCACCCAGCCTCACACCTCAACTCCTCCATTCCATACTTTGCCCAGACTGTTCAATCCTCTTCTTCCCTCTCCTCTCTGTTCCTCTCTCTCTTCCAAGCCCAATTCTACTCTTCTCTTCTCTGAAAGGCCTTCCAGTTGCCTCAGCAACTCGCTATGAACCCCTACCCACAGTCCAACTCTAGGTCCCCAAAGATCTCAATTCCTGAGCATTTGGTCCTGAATCTGTGTTGGTCTATCAGGCCTCAGAGGCAAATGTCTTCATCTCCTTGGCTCCACCAGGTAGTGGATGGGCCCAGACCTCACCTCCTCCAGGGAGTTTTCCTTGCTGCTCTGCTTTTTTTTTTTTTTTCCTAAACTTGGTTGCTACCAGATTCAAGTATGTGTTGATACACTTTGGCTTCTTTTTGTGTGTGTGTTTGCTGGCCCCTTGATTGCTCTGTAAGCCTTTTTGGTGAAAAAAAAAAAATAAGATAACTATGTCTGTAGAATCTGTAAGCCTTTTGAAAGGAAGACGGAGTCCCCTGTGTCACAGAGTCCCCAGCAGTGCCAGATGACAGAATGCCAGAGCACCTGTGACACTGGGACTCACGCACACCCCAGGACTGATTGCTGAGCTGAGGCTGCTGCAGGGCTGGCTTTGGGGCATGGAGAGGCAGGCGTGGTGATGTTTTGAGAGCTTTTGGAGGGATGGGACTGAGAAAAGAGTTGAAGAGAGACAAGCAGTGACAAGCCGCCCAGCCCTCTGGGACTCCATGGGGATGTAGAAGAAAATCCCAGGCGAGTGGGGAAAGCCGAGCCTGGGAGGGGCAAAGGGGAAGCACAAACAATGGGGAGGCGGGGAGAGATGTTGAAAGCTGCCACCGCAGAGGAGGGGCCAAGGCTTCTTATGTAGGAAGGAGAGGTGCAGACCGAGGGGCGGCCCTGTCAGGGCAGACAGCAAAGACGGAGGTCCCGAGGTGTCACTAGCAAAGTTGGAGCAGAGCAGGGGCCAGGAAGGAGGGAGCCAAAGATGAGTGTGGAGGAGAGAGGCAGCAGCGGCTGTCTTGTTCTGCCAGGGAGTCAGCCAGACCTGGACCCCATTGCCGACCTCATCTTTCTTTCTAGCTGCGTGACCCTACGCAGGTCACTGATGCTCTCTGAGCCTAAACTTCCAGGGACTCTCCACTTTCCAGGGAAACCACAGCGTAGTAAGACGATGATAAAAAAAGGGGAGAAGGATTCTCTCTCAACCTTGCATTGGGGTGAGAGAAGCTGTTACAATAATCAGGAAAAAACTTGTAATAAGCCTTTGCTTTATTGGAAAAAGTGAAAAGGCTAAGAAAGGAAGTCCAAGTTCTTGAAATGAAGCCCTCTCGTGAGAGAAAGCCGTAAGGGGCATGTAACCTGTCACAGGGAAGCAAAAGGCCATCACATGGCGGAAGAGATGCTGGGCACACGGAGGCACAGGGAGCCTTCACGCTCCCTGCTGGCACCTGCTCTTTGGGATGGGGCTGAGCACGCTGGGGCAGGTGTGAATGCCAGGCTGCAGCCCTGGAGTCCCCTAGAAGCCCTTTAGGCCTGGGCATCGGGCTGTTTGGCACCCATCCTCCCTTCTGGAGACCCCCCAACACCCCAGGTTCCCTGCTCAAGCACTGATCAACCCGAAGACGTCCCATTTCCTGGACTGACCAGAAGGTTGTGAAACGAGGGCAGCAGGTACGACAAAACAATGGGAGTCCCACCTAGCCTGCAGACGAGCTGTCAGAACAAACGGCTTGCTCGAAGATGGGGCCAAACGGCCAGGTAACTGGGGGTGAGGCGCTATTCTCAAAGGACTCCTCCTCAGACCAAGAACTTTCCCAGCCCAGAAACTCACACCTGGTTCAAGGTCAGACAGAGTTAGAATTTTACTGAGCAATGGTTGCACCTCCAGTTCACCATGTCCCCAGATCAAAATCTCTGTAGATGAGAAGCTGGTGGAATTAGATTTATTTCCAGAGCACCCCACCCTGCTGTGGCCTCTCAGAGGAGGAGCGCTGGCAAATGTTCCCTGGGAATCGCTGCGGCCCTCCTGTCGGATTACTGGCGGGGCCTGTCTCTCTTCCTCTGAGTATCTGCCCTGTGGGAACAGCACTGAGCAGCACCAGGGGTGGAGTGCACCCCTGGAAGGACCACGGAGCCCCCACGTGCAGTCTCCCCAGTGCACTCCCAGGCACAGCCAGACTCATCCGAGACAAAGCATTTTGTGCACGGTGTATAGAATTGCTGTTGTTTCCACGAGACGAGCGGAAGGTCCTCCCGACGGGATGGCTCATGGTCTCCAACAAGAACATTGCCTACTACAGAAAAGCCTGGGACCCTCCTTGGAAGGTCCTGCACTGCTGGTGGGAATGCAAACTTTTGGACAGACGTTTGGAGAACACTCAGATATTTAAAAATAGAATTGCCATTTGACCCTATAATTCCCTTACTTGGTATATGCCCAGATGACCAAAAATCACATTACAACAAAGATATCTGTACCAGATTGTTTATTGCAGCCCAATTCATAATTGCTAAGTCATGGAAGAAGCCCAAGAGCCCATCGATCCATGAATGGATTAATAAA
>CAUYON010072516.1:0-27639 GCA_963573935.1 Arctocebus calabarensis | reverse complement strand
TCACGCTACCAAACCTGAGACTGTACTATAAATCGATAGTGATCAAAACAGCATGGTACTGGCACAAAAACAGAGAGATAGATGTATGGAACAGAATAGAGAACCAAGAGATGAACCCAGCTATTTACTGCTATTTGATCTTTGAAAATCCAATTAAAAGCATTCAGTGGGGAAAAGATTCCCTATTTAACAAATGGTGCTGGGTGAACTGGCTGGTGAGCTGTAGAAGACTGAAACTGGACCCACAACTTTCACCATTAACTAAGATAGACTCCCACTGGATCAAAGATTTAAACTTAAGACATGAAACTATAAAAATACTAGAAGAAAGTACAGGGAAAACTCTCGAAGGAATCGGCCTGGGTGAATTTTTTATGAGGAGGACTCCCCCAGGCAATTGAAGCAGTATCAAAAATACACTACTGGGACCTGATCAAACTAAAAAAACTTCTGCACTGCTAAGAACACAGTAAGTGTAGCAGGCAGACAGCCCTCAGAATGGGAGAAAATATTTGCAGGTTATGCCTTCAGCAAAGGTTTAATAACCAGAATACACAGAGAACACAAACGTATTAGCAACAAAAGGACAAGTGATCCCATCTCAGGGTGGGCAAAGGACTTGAAGAGAAACTTCTCTAAAGAAGACAGGTGCATGCCCTACAGACACATGAAAAAACACTCACCATCCTTAATAATCAGAGAAATGCAAATCAAAACTACTTTGAGATATCATCTCATTCCAGTAAGATTAGCCCACATAACAAAATCTCAAAACCAGAGATGCTGGTGTTGATGTGGAGAAAAGGGAACACTTCTACATTGCTGGTGGGGATGAAAACTAATACATTGCTTTTGCAAGGATGTTTGGAGAATACTTAGGGATCCAAAAATAGATCTGCCATTCGATCCTATAATTCTTTTATTAGGTATATATCCAGAAGATCAAAAATCACATTATAACAAAGACATCTGTACCAGAATGTTTATTGCATCCCAATTCATAATTAGTAAGTCATGGAAGAAGCCCAAGTGCCCATCGACCCATGAATGGATTAATAAATTGTGGTACATGTATACCATGGAATACTATGCAGCCTTAAAGAAAGATGGAGACTTTACCTCTTTCACGTTTACATGGATGGAGCTAGAACATATTCTTTTTAGCAAAGTATCTCAAGAATGGAACAAAAAGTATCCAATGTACTCAGCCCTAATATGAAGCTAATTTATAGCTTTCATATGAAGGCTAAAACCCAATTATAGCACAAGAATACAGGGGAAAGGGCAAGAGAGGGGACGGGAGGGGGGAAGATGGGTGGAGGGAGGGTGATTGGTGAGATCACATCTATGGTGCATCTTAGAAGGGTACTGGTGAAAGTTACTAAATGTAGAATACCAATGTCTTCATATAGTGATTAAGAAAATTCCATGAAGGCTATGTTTAACAGTTCTACGAAAATATTTCAGATTGTATATGAAGTCAGCACATTGTGCCCCATGATTGCACTAATGTACACAATTTTGATTTCATAAAATTTTTTTAAAGTACAAAAATTAAAAATTAAAAAATACTCAAAAAATTTTGTATGTATACATGTGTACATATATACACATATATATGTAGCAGAAGAGACCAACTTTAGTAGGAATATATATGTCACATATGTTGCCAGGAAACTAGATGGTGCTATGGTTTTTTTAGGAGACAGAAAACACAGCTGTCTATCTCTGTGGTTCTTATTCCTAACTTAGTTGCCCTCAGTGATTGCCTGATTGTTTCCACAGCATCAAGATCCTGCCGGGTAAGGATCTTAAAACTCACATGCATACTTTAGAGGCAGGTCTCACAGTGCCCCCTGTCTTCAGTTCCCGTGGGGTGTGGGAGTCCCTCAGCCTGTCCCAAGAGCGGAGTTCTGATACTAGAAGGTGGAATTAAGATGGCTGTGCTTTAGTCCCCTGCTAAGACCTTCTCACAACCTTCTCACAGTGGCAGGCCCCTACTTGCAGAGACCTTCCCAGTATGTCTGTCTTGCGAGCCACCAAACCAGTGGCAAATCTATTCCAGCCAGCATTCAAATCTGGTTGCTGCACACTGTTCAAGTCCACCCACTCTTCCAAACTTTCCATTCAATACACAGCTTCCCCCCAAAACTGATAACTCCAGAAAGCCTTTCTCCCATCTCAGACCTCCATGGGAGGACTGGTTGATCCCAGTGAGTCACAATTACTTGCCTAATGAGTCAGATTTCCACCACTTCAGATCATACACTGTATCCAGCTCACACCTCCTCATTGTGTTCCCTGAGTTATAGCTCCAGGCAAGGTCCCCATGCCAGGTAATGGTAGGTTCTTTTTTCGCCCAGTTGTACTAGAACAGCTCAGCTGAATGATCCTGGCAAAATGGAACTCAAAACACCTGCCCACTGCCCACTTGGCAGGCATGTTGTATAGACCAGTGAATTAGAGATGGCCTAATGACTCCTCTGACTCTCCAGGGTCATGTCTGGTGGTCCCACTCTCTCGTATGGTGGGTATATATTTGCAACCAGTATACTCAGGTGAAAGACTTGTCTCATTATTTAACTTTCTTAATCCCTCCTTAGGATTTTGAGAAGTTAAGTCACAATTATTATAGGTTTTGCCTCTAAACGACCATGCAACAGTGCCAGGGATCTCGCTCAGCATTCAGTATTGGAGAATGATCCCCAGGTCTTTGGTCCAAAAATGTCACAGCTCTAAACACCTTATTCAAACCATTGTTGTCTCCTGAAAGTAGAAACTGAAGTCCTTGCATCCACGGTGCACAGAGCCAACCAGCTCTAGGGTATTTTCCCAGCCCTGGGATCCAGGAAGTCCTTCGAAATAAGGTCCTCTTCCTGAGAAAGGGCAACCATTCCTTCATAGAGGTTAGCTCTTCCCCTCCAGCCATCTCCCCACCTGCCGCCATCTCCACCTACTATCATTGCCACCCAATCCCACATGATGCTGACTCAAATATTGTTAGAAATAGGTTGACTACATTTTAGGTAAAGAAGTGTGTTCAGCAAAGAAGACTCTGTGTAGAATCTTTTTTTGCAAAATACATAAAAATAAAATCTAGTAGGAGATTAAAAATTTGCTGTTTTTGTCTGTTTCAAAGCTTCTCCCCCCTCTGCCCTTCCCAACTTTAGTCCAAGGCTGACTCTGGCATGAAACCTGCTCCCCCACTTCCTCCTTAATTGCCAGCCTCTCCAAGGCCCCTGGGTAGAGATGGTAATGGGAAGAAGGGCATCACCATAGGTGGACAGTCCTGCCACCAGTGTTCAACCTTCTATATGTCCCAGTCCCAACACTGCATTTGCAGATCCCCACCCACCTCCCATTCTGGGGGCCTCCCTCCTGTAGTTTCCTTCTTGATCTGGTCACTCAATCTCTTCTTGAACCTCTAATCTATCCTTCTATTAGGGTCACCTTGAATTCACATTTTGGACTGGGAAATAGAGCCACATACTTGCCTCCTACCAAACTCTGAGAGAGCATCCACAGCCCCCAACTTCAGCCTGCATCAGCCAGCTCTCTTTTGGAAGAAAAGTTTGTATCTTTAACTGTTAATACAGGCACCAGTCCCTAGCTACCCTCAAAATTCAGGAAACACATGTTAAACTCTCCCTACTAGTTCTTTTGAGATTCAACTCCCTTACCCCCAGCACTTGGCACTCTCTCTCCCTAAAGCAATCTTTACTCTAAAACTCTTCCCCTTTGCAATTTAATCTTAGATTTTAATATCAAAGCAGCAGTTGGCATATCCTCTTTAAGTGGTGAGTCACCCGTTGTTCTCAGCTTTGGGATCCCAAAGACAGGGTCTCATTTTTTAATATCCCATTATAAATGCATTGCATGATGTGAAGCAGAGATGAATGCAATACCAAAAAAAAACTAGTATAAAGGGACCATGTGTGACAGTAGGGATCCTTTGAAGAGATGATAGGAGAGCAGAGATAGGGACAGTTGTGAGGGTGGTGACCCAGGCAGGTATCTGGGGGAAGAGCAGTCCAGGGGGAGAGGACAGCGAGAGTGTGGGCCTGGCACATTGCAGCAGATGGACTGGCAGGTGCAGAAGGAACAGCTAAGCATGCCAGCCAGGAGGCAGGATGGAGCCAGAGGGAGGGCATGTAGGGTCTCATAGGCACAAAAAGGGTGAGAGATTCCTGGCACATTTGGAGCAGAAGAGTAGCACAACCTACCAGAGGTGTCAAAGGATCAGGCAGCCTATGTGTAGAAAATAGACTGTTATGAACAAGAGCAAAAGCCCCATGAAAAGATCCAGGCAAGAGCAGTAACAGGGACCCTCGCAGGAAGTGGCTGCATTTGAGATATGTTCTGAAAACTTGAGCAGCAAGATGTGTTGACAGAACATGTCCAGGATGCAAGGAAAAGAGACATTTTTAAAAGAAAGATTTTGAACTTGCAAGTACTGCCAGCTCGGACCAATCCTGCCCATGGGAGGCAACATCATCAGTGCAAGCTGCACTCTTCATTGTGGACTTAACCCAGATTCACAGGGTCTCAAGGGCACTGGATCACAGCCACTTTGTTGACAGAACATCTCTTGCCATCTCTTAAATAGAGTGTATTTACAAGATAACACCTATAAAGAAGTTTTCTCAAAGTATGGTCCAAGGACGACTGTTATAGACAAGTCAATTATATAGACAGCCTAGTTCCTATTGATTTATACCTGGATCTAAAACTATAAAAGATGAAGCAGTTTGATGGCAACATAATAAAAAGAAATAAGGAGGAAATTCAGAAGAAACATTATATTTAAGTCAGTTGTTATTTCAACTAAACCAAATCAAAGCTTAGTTTTCAATCATTACTTAACTCCTAAATATCCTTTTAGGGTTAAAGGAAAAAACATTAAGGTACCATCAAGGTCTTGTCTGTCCTCAGTTTTCTAATGACCCCCCCATGTTGCCTGCACTGTTACAGTTTTATAGTCTTAACAACATTCTAATTTAATAGAGCAGTGTTGCTTTTACTTTTATATAGATATTTAGTTTTCAGTTGCTATTTTCAACTCCCATTTCTCTCTATAATCTGCATGTTTCAGTGAGAGGACTGCAAAATCTGAATGACCTCAGGGGTCAGATAGTTAACAGCTGTGTTGAGGGGCTGGGTGTGTAGAGGGTAATGGGTGTTCTGAAGAACAGCAAGGTTCATGCCCCCACAAAGTTATTTCAAACGAGAAAAGGAAAAGAATTAAGCATTGTGATGACAAAAATGCAGCGGCATAAGACACTTTCCCGCATTGCTTGATGACATGAAACAAGATCTTCTCTTAGACTCCAAGCTTACATTTCTCCTGCTCAGTTAAAAACAGATGCTAAAATATGCCTCACCCAGCAAAAATAACCCCAAACAAGAAACATTCCTTGCCTCGCTTAGCAAGGACATTGTATGTTACTACTATCTTCCTGTGAACAGTTTACCTATATTTTTCTTACATGTAGTTGCTACTTTGTTATGCATTTACATCTTGGATATTTACTAACAAAAAGATATTCTTAAAAAGATAATTTTTTTCCTCTTGGGCTTAGAAAAAGAAGACTTTTTAACTTTCTTTTTGAGGTCTTTAAAAATCTGGATAGACCAAAAATGCTTTCAAACTTTCAAAATTAGTGCTTTCTTTATTCTTCCATTTGCATTGGCCTAATAATTTTCAAAGTGCTTGCGTACACTGTCTCAGTTAGGATATGCTAGGTGATGCCACAGTAATCACTCCAAAATCTCACAAACCCAACACACTAAGAATTCTTTCTTATGCTTTTTGTCTAACAAAGCAGAGGGCTTCCATTCACTGTAGCACTTACAGACTCAGCTCACCAACACCAAGCTTCCACAGTCGTCTTCTGCAGTGAGACAAATGAATCACTGGTTCTCAAAGTTCCTACCTAAGGAGGACACACATCACTCCTGCTCACATTTCATTGGCCAAAACACTTAACATATGACAATACTCATTCTCCAAGCAAGCAAGGGGTGCAACCCTACCATGAACCAAGAGCCAGAAATATTTGTTAAACTCTACTAATCAGGTGGGTGTACATACGGGTATTTTCACATTAAGCACTTACCAATAGGGCTTGGATAAGTTTAATAGAAAAGGAAGAGACTAAGACTCAGAGGTTTAGTGACTCTTCTGTTATAATCTAACTGGTTACTAGAGAGGAGAAACAAAACTCTGTTTTCCTACATCTTAGCTTAATTCTTTCCATCACAGCATGTTCTCAACCCTGGGCTATGTTATCTAGACTTTTTTTTTCTAACTAATTTATTCATTTATACTCTTCTGGTTTCAAAGAACATTTGAGTGACCTTTTGTGATAATTGTGCCATGGTCTTATTTTATTGTATACACATAGAGCTTCTGGCTTTGATTATATTGCAGAAACACAGGTTTTATAATCATTTCATTTTTTTTTTCATTTATTTTAATGACCTATTAAAATAATGATATAGTTGATTCAATCAACCAAACTGTTTAAGATTGTTGAAAATAATGATGCACTTCAAGTAAAAAACAGTCAATTCAGAGGTCATCTGTGAGTGTTCAGGCAGTAGTCCTCAAGTACAATGTGCTACAACTGTGCAGCCCTTGTGCTAAGAGCTGAAGGGGAGAAAAATAGCCTTAAAGTCTCCTAAGTGCCTTTGAGAATTTGAGGAACATTCCAAATTTCCATCAACACTAGCTTGCTCCAATGTGTGTGAAAAGGGACCCTTAGACCAGTGAATGAGATGATTCACTCAACACTTCCTGGGGAAAAATGAGTTTTTCACAGCTGACAAAAGTGAAGTACACATTAGGTGACAACAAAAGATTTGTAATCCCAAACATAGGTAATGGCTTAGATAATTTATAAGAAATTCAGGCAGTGTTTTCTCTTCCTCATCACATATATTTTTTCAGTTAGAATTAATAAATTCCTTAGACCACTGGCATCCCAGCCTTTAGTTAACAGATACATTTGCATAACAATAATAAAACTCTGTGTGTGTGTGTGTGTGTGTGTGCGCGCGCGCATATGCGTGTTTTTGAGACGTGGTGTGTTAGCTAGTGGGTGTTCCTGTGTCGGCATTTCTAAGACCCTTGGGATAAAATTACGGTGAAAAATACAGAGCCGGTCTGCTTTTCTCAACTTGCCAGAGATTGGTTTCACGCTTCTTCATTTTAATAGGAATAAAATGAAGGATGCTGACTCATTAAGAGATTGCATGGAGAGGTGTGAATTTCTAGCTGTTGGCTATGCATAACTATAGGTTAGTATTTTTAAAAGGTGAGAAAATAATTTTACCTAATGTTAAGGGAATTATATATGAAGTTTAGATCTGAGAATCTGTTTACAAGGACTTTCAAACTTAAGGAATATTTCAGGATATTGTCATAACTTTGACAAGAATATGTTTTATTCAAAAGCACACTAGAGCAAAAAAGTATGTGCATGTATGTATGAGTGTGTATACTTTTAATTTTTAACCATTATAATGAGGATAATGATAATATCTAACTCATAAGATTATTATGTCTACTAAATAATAATAGCCATCATCATCATAATAAAATATTAAATATTAAGGCTTTTCAAAGTTTTCAAATTTTTAGCCATGAAATTCACGATTCAAGTATTTTCTTAAATGGAAGCCCTCTGGATAAAACATGTATGTAAAACAAAATTGCTCTGGTTGAAAAGAAAGTAGAGACCCTGAACTCTACCAGGTCTCCCAATCCCAGTCCCACCTGAACCCTGCAGGGGGTTCATGGTGCATATTTGGAAAGTCATTGTTTTATCATCTTTCACTTGTATCTGAAGTAAGTTCAATTTCCAACCACACACCCTATACACAAACATAGCTTCAGAGCAGGTTATTGGGCAAATATACTAAATACATGTTTATTTCCATTAATAGCAACAACTCTTTGAGCATTTACCCTTTTTACTCAAAGTGCTATACAAATTATCTCTAATTATCATTGTAACTCTGTGTGATTGGTATTATGTCTAACATGGAGAAAGCAATTGCAAAGAGATAACAAACTAAAAAAGTTAGTCAAGAAAAGCTAGGATTTGAATCTGAGTTTGTCTGTCTTACGCTCTTTCTCTGCCTTACCACATATTCAAACTGGAGATCTGTGAAAGTCTATGTGGGTTTTTGTAAAATAAGTATTAAATTTAGGTTTTGTTTGGTAATAATCCAAAACTTTACTAGATATTCTAGATCATTTCAATGACTACCTTATATAATAATTAAACGAGTCACAAGACTTCAATGCTCTTATCTGCTTTTGTCAGCAATTACATTATTGCCAAGTGGCAACTACTTTAACGGCTTCTACTAATGAGAAAACAACAGAGGTGAAATGCACAGTAAATGATGCATTTGTACCAAATGACATCACAGCAGGAAGTAGTTCTGAGAGAGGAAGGAGGTGTGTGCACACAGTCAGCACACAAGGTAAAAAATGTAGGCACACGGAACTCTAAGGAACACGGGCAGCGGCAACCAGCACCAGACTCATGTTGCACACTGTGGTTGAGTTTCATCCGAACATTACTCAACACAGTACATTAATATTATTCATTTGAATTTTATTATGCTTGCATTTGAGCTGTATTTAGTTGTTTGGGATGTATTAGAGCTTTTACCACAAACCGTTTCTAACTAATTCTATGCTAACCATATTTAAGTAACATAAAAATAACTTGACAGGAATTCTTGAGTATTTTTCCCTTCAAAGGAGATGCCTATACATGGCTCGAGTTTGAGGAATGCTGCACAGAATGAATATAAAATCTGCTAAACATGAAGGATGTATTGTGTGTGTGTGTGCACCCTTGAGTGTGGTTTTTTTATGCCAGAAAATTCTAATCGGTTACCATCTTTGGTTGAGTTATTAATCCAAAAACTTAATCTTTCTTTAAGATTTTTAGTTAAATTCTCAAATCCTGTTGTTTTGCCTACAAATCCAGCAAAACTTAACAGTCATGTTTCTGTAGGGGAGAGGTTTTATTAATGTTTGGTCCTCTTTCAAATACTAGTTAAGCTCCTTTACAAATTTTAAACTACATTTATAAATTTAATATATTCAATTTCCTCTTTAAACACTTCAATTATCTGACTGGAAAACTTTCTTCATACTTAAGTGATTCATATAAGTCTAGTAAATTAGACTTTTAAAAACAGTGAACCTTAAGTTTTCTTAAATATTTAAACACTGTATATAAAATTAGTGAGATTTCAACTAAAAATTACAAGACTAAATCAATTACTCAATTGTGTATTTTATCTTGGGATTATAAATCTAAACCATTGTTCTAATAGATCATTATCAGCATTTGAACATTGCTAGTAACTACAATTTAAAATTTTCCCAGATTCCATTAATGCTATGGTTCTGGGTCTTTTAAACATTTCAATAATTAATTCTGAATTCTCTGAGTTTTGAAAGATGCTTATGCAGCAAAGAAATAATTGTTACCCACACAATTTGGGTGCATACTATCTGACCCAGTTGAGATTACATAACAACCCAAGGTTTCAGCTGAAACAGGGACTAAACCCTCATGTGTAAGGAATGTCAAGTTTACAATGGTTATACCAAAACCCTTCCATGCATGTTTTAGTGCACATCCTGTGATCAAATAATATGCATGTATCACATGATTATTCCATTTACCCAATAAGACTTGCTTTGATTGGGTTTTGCTTTTCATTGTTTCATAAAATACATGAATGCATTTTCCAATTAATTCTAAGGACATTTGGACCTGTCAGAATCTTGCATTCTTTTCAGATATTTTCCATCTCTTAAGATGGAATTCTAGACATCTCTTATGACTGGCTGGCTACTCAATCACAACTTTTAAGGTCATTCCTCTAACACAACCTTATAGAAATTAATTTGGAAATCTAGCCCGGTTATTTTCAAAATACTATGCTGTTTTGAAGTCTTTGTTCAACTATAATGTTATGCAGAACTATGAATAAATAAAGCAGATGAAAGTTTCATATCCTATCATTTTTAAAACAACATGGACCCCCAGGCATGAGATCACAGGGAATCTTCCCTTTCATTGTTACAGTCTTGGCCATCAGCCATGAACAGTTGCATCATATGGCCAGCCGTGTAAGGGTGGAGCATGTGGCCACACAGTTCACAGGCAGTGAGTGATAGCAGTTTACAGTCCTGGTGTTCAAGATGATTATTGAGCCATGCACAAAATGCAGGTAGGGTCCAGTAGCAGAAAGTGGCATGGGGTGGAGGGATTGTGGAAGACTCTCAGCTGTTATCTAAGATCCATGTTTTCCTCTTTCTTTGCCCATAGTTAGATCTCTTTTTCCAGACCCCATTACAATTAGACGTGACCATGTGACTGAGTTCTAGCCAGTGTGAACATCCTCCAATAGGCTGGGTCCCTAAATAATTGCATGAGCAAGGGCCACTCCCTCACCCTATTCAGCACTGTCATACACCAAAAAACAAACATGTACCATGTTAGAGCCATTATACACTGGGAGAAGTATTTGTTACAGTGATTAACATATAAACCTCTTCATATGGCCCTTTATTCTATGAGTAGGGTTTCCATCATTGTTAATCTATCGAAAAGAGAGGGGCCATTAATAGTATCCACTCAGAATGATGTAAGCTTGGGGCTGGTCAGCAGAGGGGCCTGGTGCATCAACACACAACTGACTCAAGCTTGCATCATTTTAAGTGCATTCTGATTCCCGGATTCACCAGCCAGTCTGGTGCCCTGATTCTTACTCAGACTGGAAGGATTGGGTGCAGTTTCTCTATTACTTGTGTCTTGAGACTTTCCCTGCTGGTGATAGGCGATGCCAGAGGTTCCAGGGCAGGATAACTATGCATAGAATGGCCAGGATCCTCACAACACAGGTGTGGTTACCGCCTGATGACACAGTTGTTCAATAAGTCAGCTGAGTCAATTTCTGTCAGAGAAGTAGCCCATATAGGAGAGCAGGTTTGAGTCATTAGGAATTAAAGCCAAATGGCTTCAGTCCCACAGAGCAGGATCACCAGAATGGGCTGGCCTTTCCCGCTGGAGCCGTCCCATCACGGAAGGGATTTCTAGAACTTTCTATGGAACTGCAGTCTCCATCAACAGAGCGTTTGGGTATGTTACTTCTTCTTCTGAGGCACTTCCCACTCCTTCCCCACAACCAACTGACTCCTAGCATTCTTTAACATTCAGGTGAAGTCTGATCTACTCTGAGAAACCTATGATCCTCAGAATAGATTTCTCCCTTCTCTGTTTTTTCATAATATTATGAGCTATTTCTATGTATTAGCCAGGTTTGCATTTATTTACTATTTTCTCTCTTGCCAGACTGTGAGTGAGTTGGGGGCAGTGTCTATGATTTTCCTCTTGCAAACCATCTCATCTTTTTCACATGTTTTACTCAAGAGATTTCTGTGAAAGGATTAATATTTATTTAGTATCAGATAGACTGTATCAGCAGCAATTTCCATCCCCAACTATTATGTCATCGTATAGATAGAACCTGTATTTGACCAGTCACTATTTCACTGAGGGTTTGATTTCTCCCTCCTAGCAACATAATAATAGATAATTCTTTAACTTCTGCTTTATTTCCCAGGATAAAGACAAAATATGAAAGGCATTAAGGGGTTAAACATGTAGCAATCTGTTCAACATGAAAGGAAAAAGATATGAAGAAATTTTAATAAAAATACAACCCTACCAGGACTTGGACTCATTACCTCTGCAATATACGGAAGACACCAGGCAATGTGAATTTACAGGTGTTAATTAGTCAACAGAGGGCTCCTCAATTGTTCCCAGAATACCACGCAAACATAGAGAAATAGGAAAATTCAGTCAAAGAGCATTCCCTGCCTCATAGGAAAGGCTGCATGCGTGCACAATGTCATGCAAATCAGGCTGAATTTACTGCATGTTTTTCTGCTTCCACCAAATTTGTTGAAGAAAATGGATGTTTCTCTGCTTGTAGCTGTAAATTCCTGCATCATCAAAGCATGCTCAGATCAAGATGCTGTTTTCCAACTGATGCCTGAATAATAACAGAAGAAATTTTCCATGCAAATATATTAAATGGCTATTCCCATGGCAGTGTTAATTTGGAAATTAATTAATTTGGAACACTTCCCATTCCTCTGTGGAGTGGGTTTATTTGGGTAATAGAAGCATGAGTAGGACGTTATTTTTAAACTCAAGAAATTGCTCTGATTTAAATGAGGATTCCTGTTTCCTTCCAGAAAATTGAGAATGAACCATCAGAATCGTTTATGTGAGGATGAATTAAAATAGATCCCCACAACCACAATTAATTAGACAATATTAACAATTAAACATAAGCAACACTTTGGGGGATATATCTACATAGCATCAAACTGATCCAATGTTTCCCTCACTATATTGATCTGTTTTGTGGTGAATTGTGGACACAGGCACTAGTAAGCTCAGTGCAATTATAGAAATCCAGCCACAGCCACTTCTATTTTCCCACATAGGTGGCCACTCATGGAGCCCCTTCTATCTTCCTAGATTGCATTTTTCTGGATACTTTGAGTGTTCTAAAGATACAGACATGTTGTTATAATTGTAACACTGAAGCTAACACTTATGTAGTGCTTACATGTGTGAAGTGCTAGAAAAATCACTTTTAAAATATTCATGTCCATCTATTCAGTCCTCATATCAAACCCATGAGGTAAGCACTATTATCTCCATGTGACAGATGAGGAAACTGGGGCACAGAGACTTCAGTAACTTTACTGAGGTCCTGTAGTCTGTGAGTGTCAGAGATGGGATTCAAACCTAGAGTCTGGTTTAAGAGTCTTTGCTCTTAACCATAGTGCTTTACGGCCTCAGTTCCCAGTGAATCTTTGTTGAGTGAATGAAGGAGGCTCAGGGAATCAGATAGAAAGGAGTGACACCTCTCATCGAAACAGAGACATGATTGCTGACTGCCAATCGATGGTTTTCAAAATGGGGCTGGTGAGCTATTTGCAGCTCATTAAGCTGCTCCAGGTGTCAAGGACATATTAGCCTTTGTTTTCTGCTTTGTATTCATATTTTATGAAATCCAGGCATGGCTTCCTGGTGTCTTAACCAAAGAGTGGGCATTTCCTTACCTGTCATTTATTCAGGAGAATGTCTGGGTTGTCTTTGTGTCTTGATGAATAGGGGTGGATTCACTGGTTTCCAAGGTCTCTGGGCTCTGCCAAAGTGATTCACTGTCTGAAAATGTTACAGGCCCTTGATCTAGGTGGTGGCATATAAAGGCTGGGAAAGGAAGTTGATCTGGGTCTGCTGGCGCTCTGAGGGGAAGAAGGATAGGACAGCTGCTTAGGACCCTCAGTACTTCCAAGCACCGCACCTGTCAATTGGCTGAGAACTGGCTCAGGAGGAGGGGAAAGGAAGAGCCTGGATTTCCTCACTGATGAGTCGGTTTTGTCTAACTAGCTTGGTTCTATTCACAACTGCATCAAATTAACCTTGTGTTAGGTCAACCCATAAGAAATTGCTGACATTTGATTATTTTCTACTTATAAGAAAATGGCAATTTTGTATAGTCCAACCTAATATTAGCAGTTTCTTCTATAGCACCCCAAGTACTAGCATTGTGGTTTTCAACTTTAAGAGTGAGGTGGGAAGCCTATCTCATTAATGCAATAGTGAATCCTTTAACAGTGGGCTGCCTAGTATTTGTGGTGAAGCCATGGTGGGTTGCAGAGGTGCGCTGACACACCCCTGGATGGAAAGAGGAGGACCCCAGACACAGTAGCAGGTATGCTAGTGGTGACCACCACCTCCTCCGATGCTGTCTTGTGGTTTAAAAAATAACCTTTAAGTTTATACTGTGTGATATCCATAAGTTACTATGAAACTAATTTAATTTAATTTAAGCTTAATGAAAACTTATTGAGTCCTGTCCAGGGACATTCTCTTCAGTGCTAGAGTGGATGTGGACGTGGAAGAAACAGAAACCATATCCTCAAGGGCATTTTTATTCACCCCACAACAAATACCTTACAGCACCTACTATGTTCCATGAGCTGTTCTAAGTGTTTGGGAACACATCAATGTTCAAAACAGAATAAAATCACTTTTAAAAGTGACTGCCGGAACTTACAGTCTAGCAGAGAAGAGAGACAATAAATAAAAACAAAGAACACAAAAGTATTAAGTACAAACAACAAAAAAAAGGACAATGCTGTTAAAGGGATGGGCACTAGAGTGGAATTGCCTTTCCAAATGGTGGTAAGGCCTCATTGGCAGGTTACAGTTGAGCAAAGACTTGAGGGAGGCCAGGGGTCAGCCAGGCTGACATCTGGAAGAAGCTTTGCAGATGAAATGAGTGGCCAGTGCAAAGGCCTCTGGAGGATCCAGGAACGAGCAGGGAACAGGAGGGAAGCCTGTATGACTAGAACCAGTGTTACACAACAAGAGAACAGCCAGACTCACATTGAGTTCAGCTGGAGAAAAGTGCAACCACGTGACCATAAAAGGCAAGAAAGTCTTGTTTAAAAGTTGACAAAATGGCGGTCCATCCCCAATGGGGTTCCATCACAGGACAGCATTCTCTAAGCACGCAGGGACCACGGGAACTAGGTACATGGAGCCAGGCCACGGAAAGGACCTGGGGCAATGTCGAGAGAGAGTCAAGTGGGAAAGCCTCCTCGGCTGGAGGGAAAGGGAGAACAGGGGAAAGCAGGATCGGGCAAAGGTGTAAAGCCGTGGAGTAAAGTGTCAAGAAAGAAGAGCAGCAATTTTAGAGAGCTAGCCTGGTAGAGAGCACAACATACTACAATAGAGGAGCTGCATCTAGGAGTTCTGCAAAGCTGATAGTACCAAAGTGAAGGGCAGCCTGTAGCAATGCTGAGAGCGGGGAGGAGAGGTTGCCGGGCCAGTGGCACGTACAATGCAGGTAGCGACTCCTCAACCATCATACACAAACAGCAGTTACAAACATGCCACAGTATGAAATGCATTTTACGTTGCATCCCACTGCACCAGTATGTATCTTATAGTAAAAATATCATGAAATAACCCTTGTCCTTACTCAGCGCAATATACAGAAATACTATCTGACATCTTGGACATGAATTTCTACTAGGAAAAGTCTGGCCTCCAGGAACGATGAATCCTGAGACCAGAAATGTCTCTGGTCCCTATTGTTCTTTATCGCTTTAATTTATTTCATTGAGATAAATGCTGGCCTTGACTCTCCTAATTAATTTTCTGGGTATACAAAAACCCTATGCCAGAGGAAAGAGATCATTAAGGTGGAAGAAAAATTAACTGATGGGTTCTAATTTACTCATGTATGTCTGTTGGGTAAATGGACGTATGTAGTTGAATAATGAAAAGCTATTGCCCAAAATCTAGGGGTTCCCCTCCAAATGCTCCTCTGAGGATCCTCCTTAGAAAGTCTTCTCTACATTCCTCCCACTGAACTGGCCATGCTCTTCTTCCTTGGACTTTGGGTTCTACCTCCTTGATAATACTAATATATTGAATAGTTTCCAATTCATCATGTCTTTGTCTTTCTCACTAAATTACAAGCTCCCAGAACACATTTAGTGACTTATTAATTTCTTTCTAACCAGAGCTCGGACAAAATGTTTGTCTATTTGTGTTTATTTGTGGATTGGATTTGGTTGTACAGAACCAAGGTCATTTCTGTCAAAGATGTGGGCTCATTCCCAAAAGTACTCATGCTGGCCGGGAGGCAGAAAGGTAAGGCAGCCAGCATCGTGCCTGGACTTGAATTATCCTTGATTCTGGTGAGTCATGCAACTAAGATGAGGAACTTTTGAGGGTAGTTTCAATTCCTTATTGGTAAAAAGAAGATGCTAAGAGCATTTACCTCATAGGGTTGTTGTGAGGACTCTGTGATAATTCATAGGAAATGTGGGGCACGTAATAAGTGCTCAATAAATACTAGTATTTTTTTTTATGTCCTTCTGTGGCCTCTTGTTAGAGTTAACAGGTGTCATAAGAGTCAGCAGGCAACAGGGTGCCACCACCACTGTGCGCCAGAACACAAGATTCAGACTTCACTTTATCAATTTGAAAGTAATTGATCTTTGGCATAGGACAGTAACCTACTGATCAACCACTTTTATGGAGGCACTTTGCTGATCTTTATCTTCAGGTTATATGAAGAACAATTAAGCCTACTATCCAATATGGTCACCATTAGTGACACATTGCTTTTAAGCCATGAAATGAAGCTCTCAAAACTAAAATGTGCTCAAGGGGAGATGCACTGAAGTTTGGAGACAATATTTTTAAAAAGTGTTATAATTTTTCATTAATAAGTTTACATTGCTTATATATTGAAATAATAATTTGGGTCTTAAATAGTAAAGAAAGTCATAGAACTTAATGTCATCAGTTTCTCTTAACTTTTTAATGCAGTTATTTCATTGTAGCACATGTGTAGCTTGTATCATAGACTATCAGTGACAAGAGTCTGAGAGTTAGAAACAATTTCCATCAGGTTCCAGACACTTTCTCCTTAAAAAGTAACCATCGCCAATACTCCTTCATACAGTTCTCCTCCCACACCTCCAGTACCACCCCTTTATGCGTATCTTATCCTACAAGCCAAGAAGTGGCCACTTATTCCAAGCAAATGTGCCATGCTTTCCATGTGTCAGGAGCAATGAATGATCAGATGCCATTTATCATACTGATGATCCTGCTAACTACATAGAAAAAAGTCGATGAGTGATTACAAAATAATTGTTTTAGTACTTCACTCAACAGATGAATAAGTAAATAACAAACATCTAATAAGATCAAGTACCCTGTTTCGATGCTATGGGTGATGAATGCAATGTTGAGAGATGATGTTTCCAAGAGCCTAGCATATTCAGTGAATTACCATGAGTTTTGCTCTTTTATATGCAGCCCCCACTTATCTGCCAAACCCCGTTCTGATGCTTCTCTGCCTCATATCAGATGCCTCAGTGGTACTAAGCAGCTGGTACAATCCAGACCTTACTCTCCTGTCTCACTGGGATATTCACTAGGTTAGTCCCTCTGTCTGAACTGCCCATTCAGCCATTCCCCTCCACCACTCTCCTCCAAGTTAATCGTGTTTTCAGGCTCACTGTTTCAACCCTCCCTCTGAGAAACCATCCCCCATCCTCTAGGCAAGGCAGCAAAGATCACACCATTCTTTAGGCACCTAGTAGACTTTATAATATAGTGCTCACACTGGATTATAATTTTCTATTGGCATTTCTCTTATGAGACTAGGAACAATTCAAAAAGTAGTTGAGTAAACAGCTAAAAGTAAGCCTTCCACTTGAACCTATAATCCCATTATGAGGCAGCTACCTAGAAGAAAAAAAGTTTATTATAAGGACATATCACTAGAATGTTTGCTGCAGTTCAATTTACAATCACTAAGATGTAGAAACAACTCAAGTGCCCATCAATACAGGAAAGGATCAATAAACTGTGGGATATATATATACCATGGAATACTATTCAGTCATAAAAAGATGGAGACTTTACATCTTTGGTGTGACCTGGATGGAGGTAGAGAACATTCTACTTAGTCAAGTATTATAAGAACGGAAAAGTAAGTGTCCAATGTACTTCATACTAATATGAAGCCAGTAGATGAACAAACCCATGCCCAAATGAGAGAAAAACTTAATTCCAGGAGGGACGGGGTAGGGATAGAGGAGGAGAGGGAGGAGGATTGGCGTGCTCCCTCCTAATGCCTCCTGGGTGAGGGCACAACCACAACTTGGACTCTACCTAACAAATGCAAACAATGTAACCTAATCATCTGTACCTGCATATTAATCTCAAATTTAAAAAAGATAATCAGAGCAATTGAGTAGATGGATGTTGAGACCAAACTCCTAGAAGCCCCATGCACTTCTATCATCTGTTCCCCAAATGATAAGCCAGGAGGAGAAAGGTATGCAACCCATAATTATTTTAGGGTGGGTGAGTCTGATATAGGAATAAGAGAAAATTCATTTTATCGTGTACTTATGGGACAACACTCTCGTGATCAGGCCAGACTCCCTGCCAGGACACCTCTAGTTTGGCGGGATGGATAAGGACTTGATCATGAACTCTGTGTAGTGCAACTTTCTGGTTCAGAGCTTTTGTGAGGGAGGAAGCTTTGACACTGCCTATCTACAGCGGCAAAAGGCCACTTTGGGGTTGGAATCAGCTGCTCATGGGATAGCCACTCAGACTCAGAAGGCTTCTGAGATTCATTCACTCCAAGAGCTTCCCCAAGCAAAGCTGTGCCAACTGGTAAAAGTTGCCCAGCGCGACTAAGACAGGTGTGTGAAGGAATGGAGACGCCAGCGCCCTCCACATCATGCCTGGAGTGCCTGGTACACAGTGGAAGCTCAATAAATGTTGTTGAAAGAATGAATGAATGCATACCTCTGCAGAAGATCAGGGCTGACTTTTATAAGCTGAGAACACTCATCGCTCATGCTGTGGCACTAGCATCAAAGACCTGCTCTGTAAGCATATTTGCTGGGAGAGTTTCTAAAAGGGTGAAAGACAGACAACTGTGGAATGATTCTTATCCTCAGAGGCCAAAACCAAGTCAAATGGAGACACAATGTTCTCTAAGTTATGTGAATAGCTCTTCTTTGTGCTATTTAAGTAGGGAGATCAGTTATGAAAATCTCATTCTGTAAAATTTCATTTTCTTAAAGCTCTCACCCTATATTAATTATCTGGTAGAACCCTTGTGGTGTGATGTGTATTTAGGGCCATTGTAGAATGCACATTGTCACAAAATCCTGTTTTGTGGAACTTGTTAGCACAGAAATTATTTAGCTAAATAACTCTTAATGACTCCTTCAGAGCCTGCTGCATCTGTTAGTAATTCATTTTATAGTTGAGGACTTTAAAAATTCTATTTTTCAACTTAGCTCTAGTGACCCATCTTTAAACCAGGGAGGTTAATGGAGTACTATTGTGTTCAAAAGAGATTTAAAATAATACTCAATTTATCTAAGAGTAAGGAAAGGCCCCAGAACACAGTATTAATTTATTCCATTACAAAGAGTCTTTAAAAATAGATTACTTTTTCAAACAAATTGCTTCCAGGGAAAAGAAGAAATTTGAATTACGTCAAACCTGGGTCTTTTGAAAATAACCTGTTGAATTCAAACAACTAAGCATTGATGTGAACTTGTTTGCACAAATCAGTGGGTGCACCTGGGAACAGGTGAGCTCGGGCTCTGAAGGGTCCATCCAGTGAGTTCTATCACAGTCAAGTCGGCTTGACTAACAGATCAAGGGCTCCACTTGCTGCAGGTGATGCCGTGATATGTCACTGAAGAGCTAGCTCCCCAGTATCTCAGGGCCAGGGCAGCTGTGGTGGCAGCTCTGTGATGTCAGCTGCCGTGTTCTCATCAGGCAGTTCATTCTGCTTGTGAAATGCAAATAATTCAAATCATGACAGATGGGGCTGGGCAGGGGTATTTCTTTAATATTCTGTAGTCTCATCCAATGTCCTGGTCTTAACTAAAGGAGAGACTTGAATGGGGCATTAGAACCCCTCAGTGGTCGACAGGTGTTTCTGTGCACAGTTCTTTCTCAGATATGGTGCAAGATGAAATTAAAAGCTCTCAGAAAATGAGTCCTGGCAAGCACATCTGAGGACATAAAACCTATCCATGAAGCTGGGTGTGGTATCTCATGCCTGCAATACTAGTACTTTGGGAGGCTCAGGTGGGTGAATTGCCTGAGCTCAAGAATTTGAGACTGGCCTGAGCAAGATCGAGACACCATATCTAAAAATAGCCAGGTGTGGTGGCAGGTGCCTGTAGTCCCAGCTACTCAGGAGGCTCAGGCAAGAGGATCACTTGAGCCTAAGAGTTTGAGGTTGCTGTGAGCTATGATGCCACAGCACTTTGCCCAGGACAACAACACTGAGACACTGTCTGAAAAAAAAAAATCATGACTCCTGAGTACACTGCAGAGCACCCATGGTAACTACACAGTCTGCTTTATTCTCTGGAAGAAAACTCTATCTGTGCCCTTGGAAGTACTTCTGTCCGAGGCTGACAAACTTGGGTCCACTACAGGAAGTTGTACATTACTTTTGAAGCCAGTGGCCATTTTCCATTTGTCAATTGGTTCTAATAGAAAATATGCAGGGCGCTCGCTGCAGAAAAGCCAAGGAAAGAGACAGAAATTGACTCAAATTCCCATTTTCATCACTTACAAGTTCTGTGAACTTAGACAACTTATTTAACTTCACTAATGCAAATTTACTCATTTGCAAAATGAGGATAATAATATCTAATCCACAGGGCTGCCATGAGGATTATGTGAGATAATGTACATAAAGTGCTTAGTGAAGTGTTGCTTATGCTGGAAGTGCTGAAAACTATTATCAGTTCTTAGCAGGGTCCTTACCTTACCTGTGGGGAAAGGCAGGGCGATAAAAGCACAAACATTCTATGTTGTTCTGAATACTACGATCATTCTATCATGTGGGCAGAGCGGTGGACGAAGGGCTGCAGGACATAATAGGATGTGATTTTAGTGAACGGTGTAGGTATGCTATCACTAAATGTGCTCATGTGAAAGGAATATGGAAATAGTGTCATCTGCTTTCTCTAGGATAGGGGTGGGCAAACTTTTTTCTGTAAAGGGTCAGATGGCAAACATTTTAGGCTTGTAGCTATATGGTCTCTGTTACTACTTTGTCCTGTGTGTTGGGGGGGTCCAGTCTTTTTTCTTCTCTGCTGTGCATTGGAAGAAAAGATGTCTTTGCCACACATTAAATACACACACACTAATGAAACCTGATGAGCAAAAAAAAAAAAACTGCATAATTTTTGCAATATCCAACATCACAGATTAGCTGAACAGTCCTCACATAATCCACACGAGCCTGATGGGCCACAGCTTGGACACTCCTGTGTGTCAGTGTTCCATCAAACTCCATGGACAACCCAGACAATGGAGGAGTATTCAGAGCAAAATAGAATTAAAATGCAGCCATCTGGGCTTCGTAGTTTAACAACCCCTGCTTTGGAATAGAAATAATTGTTTGATGAAGGCCAATAGCCAATAATTGAGATGAACAATTACTAAAATCACATCCTATTATGTTCTGCAGCCCTTTGTCCACCCCTCTACCCCAGACTATTTAGTTGACTTTAGTGACAGAATTTCCAAAGACACTACTAATAAATAATGTGCAGGTTACGGACAGTAATAAAATGTAGCAGGTAAGGTCTGACCAGCTATAGAGATGGACACAAAGAAAATTAAAACTTGGTTAATAACCACATTTGGGGCAGAAAAATTAGATAGTCTACATCAGGGGTCCTCAAACTATGGCCTGCGGGCCACATGCATTGGTGTGAATTGTATTTGTTCCTTTTTTGTTTTTTACTTCAAAATAAGATATGTGCAGTGTGCATAGGAATTTGTTCATAGTTGTTTTTTTTTTTAACTATAGTCTGGCCCTCCAATGGTCTGAGGGACAGTGAATTGGCCCCCTGTTTAAAAAGTTTAAGGACGCCTGGTCTACATCATACAGAATTTGTACAATGAGATATTGATTCTACTGCCTCTCTGGTGAGTCTGTTTTAAAAGTCCTAGAAAACTTAGAAGGCACAGTGAGATTTAGAAATTACAGCAACGTCAAAACACATGCACACATACAAAATTCAACTGATCTTCAAAAGAACTATGACCTTAGAAATCACTGTAGGATAAATTCCTATTGAGTCTATAAACCCAAACCTGATTTATAAAAAGAAAATGATCAAGTTTGAATTCAGTACCTTTACTATGATGAGTAGAAAAGAAAACACACAATCATTTAATTAGCTTTTTAAGTTAGTTGATCAGCTAGTTGTTTTCAAATTAACTGAGTTTTTAAATGAATTCAACATTTTTTCGATTTTAGAGTCTGACAATTTATATGAGAATCTGGCCACATCCCCCTCCCCGTGCTATGCCTTTCAAGGGTCTCTCTTTGTTCACGGTGCTCTTGGGATGGAGACCAAGCACACTGGCCCATGTGGTTTTGCCTGATCCTCACTGACCTCTGTTTTTCTCCACCCTCCTCACAGGTTCTTTGAGCCTCAACCACACTGGGCATTTTTCATTTCTACCAATGTTCCAATCTATCCTGTACCATCATCTAATCCATCACGTCCACCAGCTCTCTGATCTCAAGGTCACTACCACACTACACGGTCTTAGTCCAGTTAACTTGCACTCGCTCGTCAGACCTCCATTCAAAACTCACTTCCTTGGGGAGCCTTTCTTGAGCCCCAGTTGATTGTCACAGAACCTGTCTTGAGCCTTCAAGCTCTTATTGCAATTTGTCATTATACATTCATTAAGGTGATGATTTAATTAATGTCTGTCTCCCCCAGGGGGCTATAAGCCCCCAAAGAGCAAGACATGTGCCTGTGTTTGGCTGGCAGAGGGCTCCGCTTAGTGCCTGGTGTGTAAGCAGAGCCACAATAAACAGAGACAATGGAGTGATAATCCAAGCAATGCAGAATTAAAACGCAGCCATAAAGGGTCAAAGCAAAGGGAATTTCTAAGGGATACCACATGCAATGAAGATAAAACATTGCCATTTTTTTCCAAAATAAAACAGGTTTTCTTACCTGTTTGTTGTCCTTAACTGATAATCTTGTTAGAGGTCAAAACATTTTTCTATAAAGCAGCAGACAGCAAATATTTTGAGTATTTGGGGCCATCAGATTTCGATCTCAGCTGCTCAGCACTGGCATGTATAGCACACTGTAGAAGCCAGAGACAACTCATGATCCAATGGACGGCAATGGTTTCTAATAACACCAGCGATTCTCAACTTCTGGACCATTAACATTTTAGCCTGATAATTCAGCCCCAGGGATCTTTCATGTCCATGCAGGATGATTATCAGTATCCCTGGACTTAACCCTCTACATGCCAGCAGTGCCCCCGGCCCCACTGGTGACAACCAAAAATGCTTCTCAGCATTGCTGTGTGCTTCCAAGGAAGCAGAATCATCCACTTGAAACCACTGCAGAAAAACTTCATAAAACAAGTGTGATTGCACCAATGTACATAATTATGATTCAATAAAATTACTAAAAAAAAAAGTGGTGAATTATATTTGGTGTATGGCTATAGTTTGTAAAATCCTGAACTGAAAGAAGAAAAAGAAAATTAGGAAATTCTCTAGTAGTGTTCTATTTCTGGAAGGAGTGATTTTGGGATCCTCTTCACCGGGTATGGACCCTTTACTGCCCTCTTTCTCAGAGATGAGTAAACCTTGGCGTGTAACCAGTGCAGGGCTACAGATTTCAGACTGGGTGGAACTTACCTGTTCAAGTAAAAGATGCTGGCCCCATGTGTACTTATGTGTTCCTCCTCCCATTTGATATTAGTTTTTGTTTTTGTTTTTTTAACTAACCTTCAGCCAAGTATTCCTTGCAAAGCAGCTGAGAGCTAAAGGTGCAATGACTAACAGCAGGGCTGACTTAGGTTAGGACTGGGGATCAAGATCTGAGCCTGAGAGGGGATGTGTGACTCTAGGGAATGCTCTCTATTCCTTGCCACCTTCCTAATTTCTTTTGCTTTTTGGAACTCAGGTCCATGGACTTGATTTATCATAATCTTTGGTTGATACCCTCTCATCACTGCACTGAGCGTGGCCCACTGTCTTATGTAGTAAATATCTGTGCACCCTCTCCACTGAACTCAGGAAGCAGAACTCTCCTGCCCTGTCCCACCTCACCACGGGTCTCCCCTCAGCGAGAGACCTGAGTCTTATCTTCAGCTGCCTACTTCACTTGGAGGAATGTTGGTTTTCTCTTCTTTAAGTTAGGAAGAAACTGACGGACTGACATCTCATCCTTCAAGCTCCTACTTCTGCTTCTAATGCTTCGTTTTCTCTAACAGTCCTCGGAAGTTTTGCCAGACACATATTTTATATCTCTAAATAGGAGTAAAACCCCAGGCACATCAGCTCTGTGAGTCATAAAGGAAACGGAGATTTCCATTTTCATGGAAATCACTCCCTGGCCAGACATCTTGCAGCCAAGGCCTTTCCAATATGCTAAGCCCAGGAAGACGTGGTGCGTCCAAAAAACAGTTTTTCTCTGATAGCCAAATAGGTGTTTTAGAAATACTGAGGCTTTTCCCCTTCCTTGGCCACGTCTCCACTTTAACATTAAAAAGGGTCGTATCATTCACACAGCTCTGTAGCAGAAACTGAGTGTCTTTGCCCCTGGGGCAGTCATTCTGGTTTGGCAAACTTCAACACAGCGTGTAATGTACGGCCTCATTGTAAATTCTTCTAAATGCCGATTTCTCTGATTTTTACCAGAGCAGGGAAATGAGACAGTCATGCTCCCGTGCGATGCGACATCTCTGTACGCTGGAAATTGAACCTCGGGGAAGGCAGGCACACAGGCCGTTGCCCTGCCGCGAATAAAGGAGGCAGGTGCTGACATACATATGAGGGAGAGAATATGTACAGGAGGAGACACCTGGGAAGAAATAATCCCTCGTGGGGAGGGAGGAGAGATGAATATCGTTAATAACAATTTGTACCGCTGTTGATTTAATGCGGGAGAAACTGAATTCTCCTGCAACTCTCCCGCACCCATTTGGATGAGATTCTAGCGACCCCCAGTGGATATTCTGTAGAATTGAGTTCATTGTCTCTGAACTCTAGGCCCTTAATTTCTCCGCTTAACCAAACCTGTCACCCCTTACATATATTTTATGCTCCCTTTATTATTTGAATTGAATATAGCTAACCTACGCATATTATTTTGAAATGATCAATAAAATTCCCAGTTGTGACATAAAAGGAATATCCAAGGAAAACACATTTTAAAATTAAGTTAAAATAATGAATAAAGGTGATAGCAAATAAATGAATAAACCAGTCTGTATTTAAATATGTAAATATTTCAAAACTATTTAGAAATGAGTATAATTGTGATGGATGTGTTACTTAGTTCAATGTAAACATTTCACATTGTATATTGAAGCAGTACCCTGAACCTCATATACATTTACAAAGTTATGATTTAATAAAAAACAATTAAAAATCAATCAATAAATAAACATGTAAATGTCCAGACTTGGAAAACTGGGTTTAGTCCTAGACCCACCAGAAATATGAGAGAAGCAAAAGCAGTGGGTGGAAATAACACCATGCCAGGGTCTCAACTATCACCAGCAGCATTGCTTACGGTATGTGATTTTTTTTTTAAATAAATACCTGACAAAATTCAAAACAAGATAAAGAATAACTTTCCCTAGGCTCATTCCTAGAAAATGTAAGATCTATTAAAATTGTTTTAAAAGCCCTTTTTGTTTTCACGTTCAATGGAGCTAGTGTCCCGGCTCCTCAGACAACTGTAAATAGGTATTTTACCCATTCTGGTAAAACTTTCCAAAGGTATTCAGGATACTGCAATAGTTCTTTGCCATGCTGTGCTGTCTGTCGCATTTCGGAATATTTGCCAACCTGCATCTCACCTGACACCCACTGATGATGGGATTTCTCATCAATGCGAAGATCAGAAATGTCCCCACAAGTTACCAAATGGTCTCTGAGGAAGAACCTTCCCTGTGATGGACCATTGCCCCAGGCCTTCCTCTGACCACAGAAGACCTCTCCACACAGGAGTCTTCGGCCTAGGACTGCCTCTGGGACTTGGGACTGTGAGCTCTTGAATTTTTCCCTCCTACCTTGGGGGACTCTGAAAATCATGGGCAGAGCTTTTGCTAGGAAGCTGGGAGAGGAGAGTAATAGGAAGGGGTCCATCTGCAGAGTGGCAGAGAGACCCCTTCCCCTCTACCTCTGCAGCACTTAGGTGCGATGCCAGGCTCTCAAGCCAGGTCCAACTGCCCCCAGAGCCTTGAGCATAGATCTGCACCACTGGTTCTCCTGGGCATGTTGTTTGTCTTAAATTCAAACAGGGGTGTGGTCGGTGGCCTCACACTGCTAGAACAGTGAGGAATGTTCCTTATGGGTATGTGAGAGCAAAGTTCTCTAATTCTTAGTTTTGAACATTTGTATCTGATAAACACAAGAGTGCTCAAGAGAGATGATTCGCTATTGATAATAAGCACAATGATCCAAGAATAGATCTGTTTATTGACTGGTTTTATGGGAACAGCATAAATTGCCCACACTTTAAGTCAACATTCTCCAAATTGTATTCAGAGGGACACTCATTTTAATGGTCATAGAATATTTCTCCAGGAAAAAAAAAAGTGCTCTTTGTCAACCAAGATCAGAAATACTGGCTTAAGCAAATTTCAGCAGTCATACAGTTTGCAAATTCAGGGGTACAAAAAATGTAGTTATTTTCTAAAACTGAATAAAAACTAACATTCTGACTGAATCCTACTTAGTGTCTTGAAAAAACTATTAATACAAAGCGCAGGAGACACCATCAGAGCAAATCAATTCAGAGCTTTCCCTGCACCCTCTCACTTATGGCGGGTGACACAAAGGCAGGGTGAGCACTTGCTCCTCCAGGCTTTGCTGGGAAGAAGGTGCCAGGTCTGCAAGCTCTACCTTCAGTAATATCCACTGCTGATGAGATAGCTTTTGCCTGTTCTTTGGCCTCAGTCTTCCACTGTTAAGCCTTGACCCCCATCCTATCATTTCCCTGGGCCCTTTGGTCTTCCAGCCCTTTTTCAAGGCTCTCTCCAGAGGATAGACAACTTAGCTGCTTTTTCTACATCACAAGGAGGTATGAGAAACTCCAGAACACTCACAAGTTTCATTACAGAACTGTAGTCCAGGGTCTTCTCCTTTGGAACCCCGAACTGATATAGATTTCTATTTCTCTCCCTCCAGACAACTGCCTGCCATGGGCCTTGGCCTGTAGGATAATGGGCCAAAATCTGGTCCCTTCTCAGAAAAACCTCATTAGTAGTTAACTCTGATGTTCTCTGTACAGTCTCTGAAACACATTGCCTTCTTCTAGCCCAGAAAGGACTTTTTTTGTTCCTCAGCCTATGGCCTAAAACTGGCTTAGCAAAATAGTCTTCAGCCTTCCTAGCCAACTGATTAGAGCAATAGCACAAAAGATTATGCCTCCCAGGAAATGTGTAAAAATATTTGAAGGCATTTTTTTTGTGTGGTTTGTGGAGGGTTTTTGTTTTTTTTTATTAAATCATAGCTGTGTACATTAGTGCAATCAAGGGGTACAATGTGCTAGTTTCATATACAATCTGAAGTATATTCATCAACCCCTTTAACATAGCCTTCATGGCATTTTCTTAGTTATTGTATGAAGACATTTGTATTCTGCATTTAGTAACTTTCACCTGTACCCTTCTAAGATGCACCATGGGTGTGGCCCCACAATTATTCTCCCTCTACCCCAACCTTTCCCCTCCCCTCCCTTCCCATATTCTTGTGCTATAGTTGGGTTATAGTCTTCATATGAGACCTTTAAATTAGCTTCATAGTAGGGCTGAGTACATTGGATACATTTTTTTTTCCATTCTTGAGATACTTTGCTAAGAAGAATATGTTCCAGCTCCATCCATGTAAACATGAAAGAGGTAAAGTCTCCATCTTTCTTTAAGG
>CAUYON010072511.1:0-13521 GCA_963573935.1 Arctocebus calabarensis | reverse complement strand
TAGTCCCAGCTACTAGGGAGGCTGAGGCAAGAGAATCGCTTAAGCCCAAGAGCTGGAGGTTGCTGTGAGCAGTGTGACGCCACGGCACTCTACCCAGGGCGATAAAGTGAGACTCTGTCTCTACAAAAAAAAAAAAAAGGTTGAAAAACACTGTCTTATAGTTAGTTTTCCATGTGCATTCATAAAAGGCATAGCATCCTATACCTATACCCTGAAACTATATCCCTATAGTTTATGCTCTTGACCACAAAATGTCAACGAGGGGTGGGGGATCTGAATACTCAGTCTTCAAATAGTAGATAACATAGATTGATTCATTTCTTTCTCTTACTGCTATAGTGAGGAAAAGAAATAATAAAACATTACATGAAAACAAACACACAAAACCCCACAATCACAGTTACTTAAAAATGTTTTGGTTTTCCATACTTCTGGTCTTTGTCCATATGAAATCCTGTGCCAACTGTAAATGGCATTCATTTACAAAGTCCTAATTTGCAAAGAGATCCAGTAGTAAAAACAAACTTGTCTTTATGTAAATTGTTGTTATTATTATTATTAGAGACAAAATCTTATTCTGTCACTGGGGCTAGAGTACCAGGGCCTCAGCCTACCACCACAGAGCAACATCAAACTCCTGGGTTCAAGCACTCCCACTTCAGCCTCCCGAGTAGTTGGGATTACAGGTACCCGCCTCTGCCCTCAGCTAATTTTTCTATTTTTAGTAGAGACAGGGGTGTTACTTTACTCAAGCTAGTCTGGAACTCCTGAGCTCAAATGATTCTCCTGCCTTGGCCTCCCAAAGTGCTAGGATTACAGGTGTGAGCCACTGTGTCCTGCCCTACATAGATTGCATTTATTCATTATTCACATTTCTTTTTGTATTAATGATGTGCCTGCTATCTTAACTCCAGCGCCTCATAAAATGAGTAATGGGTAATTTTCTTTCTAAAATAAAGAATCATGGGCTTCTAAAAGTGAATGGAAGCATCACCACTGTTTTGATCTACAGTACATTTTTCTTTGATTCTTTTCTCTTTCCAAATCCTTTTCTAAGTGCCCATTTCTTGCTTTAGGTGGAATATCAAATAATCCCTGGGTAATGGAAGTATGGTCTGGGAAATGTTTTGAAAATGTTAGTCCTTTAGCCAATGTGCGGGCAAGCAGCACCTGCAGTCCCAGCTAATCAGGAGGCTGAGACAGGAAAATCACTTGAGTCTAGGAACTTGAAGTTGCAGTGAGCTATAGTGATGCTACTCCACTCTAACTCAGGCAACAGAGACTCTCTCAAAAATAAAAAAGGAGGCTGTGAGCTCGGCGCCTGTGGCTCAACGGGCTAAGGCGCCAGTCACGTATACCTGAGCTGGTGGGTTCAAATCCAGCCCGGGCCCGCCAAACAACAATGATGGCTGCAACCAAAAAATGGCCGGGTGTTGTGGCAGGCGCCTGTAGTCCCAGCTACTTGGGAGGCGGAGGCAGAAGACTCGCTTGAGCCCAGGAATTGGAGGTTGCTGTGATGCCACAGCACTCTATCCAGGGTGACAGCTTGAGGCTCTGTCTCAAAAAAAAAAAAAAGGCTGTGGCTCAAAGGAGTAGGGCATGGGCCCTATATGCCAGAGGTGGCAGGTTCAAACCCAGCCCCAGACAAAAACTGCAAAAATAAATAAATAAATAAATAAATAAGGAGGGGAGGAAGAGAGTGGAGGGAGTGGAGGGGGAGGAGGGAAGGAGGAAAGAAGGAGGAGGGAGAAGGAGGGGAGAGGAGGAAGGAGAAGGGGGAGGAGGAGGAAGAGGGGTAGAAGGAGGGGGGAGGAAGAAGGAAGGGAGAAGGAAGAAGAAGAAAGAAGGGGAAGAAAATGAAGGCAGAAGGAAGGGGAGGAAGAAGTCAAGTCATTTCTGTAATTGGTCACTCATTCTCCAGGCAAGCCCCATTTCCCCACAGCTATGTATTAACATGCATTAACAAAGCATTAAGAGAATGGCTTACAGCGTTAACAGAGTACCCTACCTCACCAGAGAGAGAAAAAATAAAATTTCAAAAGAAAAAAAAGAATGAGTAGAATGGTAGGTTCTAGCTTTTTTTTTTTTTGCAGTTCAGGCAAGGCTGGGTTTGAACCCGCCACCTTCAGCATATGGGGCTGGCACGCTACTTGATGAGCCACAGGCACCGCCCAGAATGGTAGGTTCTAGAATTAACATTTCTAAGCAAAATGTGTGATTGCCAAGTGTGGTCTCACTATGAAGCAAAGTGTGTTCTTGTTCCACTAAACTTCCTTTTCCTCTATTATTTACCTCAATACTCAGGTGCCTAAGATTTAGGACACAGTCTCCTTTGTTGGTTTCCCTGCTTCTGAAAACAGATATAGTGTAGGGGGTGAGACTGTGCAATTCACCTATAAATGACTTACATAAAGAAATTTTTTTAAAAAAGGTGGTGCCTATAATTCAAGCAGCTAAGGTGCCAGCCACATACACCAGAGCTGGCGGGTTCAAATCTGGCCCGGGACTGCCAAAACAATGACAACTACAACCAAAAAAATAGCCAGGCATTGTGGCAGGCCCCTATTGTGCCAGCTACTCAGTAGGCTGAGGCAAGAGAATCACTTAAGCCCAGGAGTTTGAGGTTGTTGTGAGCTGTGACGCCACGGTACTCTACCCAGGATGATAGCTTGAGGCTCTGTCTCAGGAAAAAAAAAAAATCATTTCTATACTCCATCTATAAACGGAAAATGACATAGAGGAACCCAAACACTTCAATGACTTTTGCTAATTAGCAAAGCCCCAAGTGATTTATATGTTAACTTATCCTTTACTAGATGAGAAATGGTATTTCAAAATTATGCCAATCTGAAAAAAAAAAAAAAAAAAAATTATGCCAATCTGTATATTTGGTGATACAACAGGACACACTCCCCCCAATAGGTCCACCTCCTTTGTGGGCTATTTCCATTCTTTTGCCCATAAAGTACATTGTAGAATGTACTTTTTTTTTAAGAGACAGAGTCTCACTTTATTGCCCTCAGTAGAGTGCCACGGCATCACTGCCACAATGCCCAGCTATTTTTTTGTTGCAGTTTGGCTGGGGGCCAGGTTCAAGCCCGCCACCCTTAGTATATGGGGCTGGCACCCTACCCACTAAGCCACAGGCGCCACCCCCTGTAGAATGTACTCTTTTTTTTTTTTTTTTTTGAGACAGAGCCTCAAGCTGTCACCCTGGGTAGAGTGCGGTGGCATCATAGCTCACAGCAACCTCCAATTCCTGGGCTCAAGCAAGTCTCCTGCCTCCGCCTCCCAAGTAGCTGGGACTACAGGCGCCCGCCACAACGCCTGGCCATTTTTTGGTTGCAGCCATCATTGTTGTTTGGCGGGCCCTGGGCCTAGATTCAAACCTGCCAGCTCAGGTGTATGTGGCTGGCACCTTAGCCCGTTGAGCCATAGGCGCCGAGCCTGTAGAATGTACTCTTCTTGATAATAGTACAGATATTAACCATTTGATGTTTAATACAAACACTGTCTCAGTCTATTGTCTTCCTTCAAATTTTATTATTTTTATAGAACCACACTGAATTTCTTTTCTGTTTTTTGGAGACAGAATCTCACTCTGTTGCCCAGGTTAGAGTGCTATGGCGTTGGCCTAGCTCACAGCAACTCCAAACTCCTAGATTCAAGAGGTCCTCCTGCCTCAGCCTTCCAAATAGCTGAGAATGTGAGCTCCTGTCACAATGCCTTGCTAGTTTTTTTTTTCTATTTTTCGTAGAGATGGGGTCTCACTCTTGCTCAGGCTGGTCTTGAACTTCTAAGCTCAAACAATCCTTCCGCCTCTGCCTCCCAGAGTGCTAAGATTATAGGTGGGAGCTACCTGAGCCCAAGATGGTTGATTTCTTAAATAAATTAAAAGGTGAGAAAAAGTTATTTTTATAAAAGGCTTTTACTTTATTTATTTTGAGACAGAGTCTCACTCGGTCACCCTGGGCTTGAGTGCCGTAGTGTCATAGCTCACAGCAACCTCAAACTCTTGGGCTTAAGCGATTCTCTTGCCTCAGCCTCAGAATGGCTTTTACAGCTTGGTGCCTGTGGCTCAAGCCACGTGTACCTGAGCTGGCAGGTTCGAATCCAGCCCGGGCCTGCCAAACAACAATGACTGCAACCAAAAAATGGCTGGGCATTGTGGCGGGTGCCTATAGTCCCAGCTACTTGGGAGGTAGAGGCAGGAGACTTGCTTGAGCCCAGGAATTGGAGGCTGCCGTGAGCTGTGAAGCCACCGCACTCTATCCAGGGTGACAGCTTAAGGCTCCATCTCAAAAAAAAAAGAATGGCTTTTACTTTAAAAATAAAAAGAAAGGATGTTGCAATTCATGGTAAGCCATAATTCAAAAGATTCACACACACAAAAAGACCCATGTACTAAAGAAAATCATGTTTGCTTACATAATATTTATTGGACAGAAACCAAATGTGCTATTTTTATTCTATTTCCCAAATAACAAATCTACCTTGTCTTGCACTGGAAAATAGAATTTTAAAAACCAGTTGAGATTTACGTGGTAATAACTTATGTAATTTCCTCCCAAATTCTTTTTATTTCAAGGCTATCAGTTATAGCCTAACAGGAACATGTCAACACTGAGGCATTTTTCTGTAAAACAGAGCTCAGTTTTGAAGATTACACGTAAAGCACATTATTTGAATTATCTCAGGAGGTAGAGTCTATTATTAGACTCATTTTAAAGATGAGATGAGGCCCAAAAGTTTATAAAATTTGCCCAAGATCTAGTTTGTAACATTAAATAGCAAAGCCAGAATTTATAGTTAGCCAGTCTTGCTCTAGAGTTAAGGGTTTTTTTTTTTGAGACAGAGTCTCACTTTGTCACCCTCCATAGAGTGCCAAGGCATCATAGCTCATAGCAACCACAAACTCTTGGGCTCAAGCAATTCTTTTGCCTCAGCCTCCCAAGTAGCTGGGACTATAGGTGCCTGCCACAACTCCAGGCTATTTTTTAGAGACAGGGTCTCGCTCTTGCTTAGGCTGGTCTTGAACCCATTGCGCTCAGGCAATCCACCTGCCTCGGCCTCCCAGAGTGCTAGGATTATAGGAGTGAGCCACTGCGCCCAGCCTAGAGTTCGGGCTTTTAACCACTAGTAAAGAATTACATTATAGGCTGGGCACAGAGGCTCACACCTGTAATCCTAACACTCTGGAAGACAGAGGCTGGTAGATCGCTTGAGTTCCAGACCACCCTGAGCAAGAGTGAGACCCCATTTCTAAAAATAGCTGGGTGGTGTGATGGGTACCTATAGTCCCAGTTATTTGGAAGGCTGAGGGAAGAGGATCACTTGAGTGATCCAAGAGTTTGAGTTTATTATTATTATTATTTTGAGACAGAGTCTTACTCCATTGCCTTCAGTACAGTGTTGTAGCATCATAGCTCACAGCAACCTCAAACTCTTGGATCACTCAAGTGATCCTCTTTCCTCAGCCTTCCAAACAACTGGGACTATAGGTACCCACCACACTGCAGCTATTTTTAGAAATGGGGTCTCACTCTTGCTCAGGGTGGTCTGGAACTCAAGCGATCTACCAGCCTCTGTCTTCCAGAGTATTAGGATTACAGGTGTGAGCCTCTGTGCCCAGCCTATAATGTAATTCTTTACTAGTGGTTAAAAGTTATTATTATTATTATTACATTATAGGCTGAGTGCACAGGCTCATGCCTGTATTCATAGCACTTTGGAAAGCTAAGGAGAGAGGTTCACTTGAGGCCAGGAGTTTGAGACCATCATGAGCAATAGCAAGACCCCATCTTCACACACACACAAAAAAATGTAAAAATTAGCCAGGTGTGGTAGTATATGTCTGTAGTTCTAGCAATTCAGCAGCAGTTGAGGCAGGAGGATTAGTTGAACCCAGTATTTTGAGACTACAATGGGTATATGAAGATGTCGTGGCACACTAGCTCAAAGCGACAGAGACCTTCTCTTCAAAACATACATACATAAAAAAAACAAAGATGTTTTTCAGGTTTCTGCTATCAGGCCAACACTTTTTAGGAACCCATTGGCTTACTTTTCCCTAGTAGTTTCCTCTTTCCATTTCCACAATGGTTCTTCAAAACCTATACCTTAAATCCAATCCTAGTCCAATTCCAAATTTACAGATGATATTACATATTTCTTCAGTGAGGAAAATAACAGTCAACAGATGAAACTGCCAACTTTCTTTCCCCTTTCTACTTAAAACCAGACAAACTATCCGACACAGGCTGGAGACTTTCCCAGAGCAGGGGCAGGGGAACCCACACAAAGCCCGGCAGACTCACTGAGTTAGGGAGACAGAGTACAGATTTTGGAGAGGCCAAAGCAGCTAGAATTCCTCCAGGGTAGAGTACTGGAGAGCAGAGAGCTACACAGAAAGCAAACCCTAGTGATCTGCATAGGGTCCCTTCAGTCTTTAAGACTGATCAGTGCACATGTGTGAGGAAACTATTCAAGGAATGGATAAGACTAAAAAGAAGGCTGGGCACAGTGGCTCACACCTATAATCCTAGCAATCTGGGAGACTGATGCAGGTGGATTGTTTGAGCTCAGGAGTTCGAAACCAACCTGAGCAAAAGCAGACCCTGTCTCTACTAAAAATAGAAAAACTAGCCAGGCACAGTGGCACACACCTATAGTTTCAGCTACTCAGGAGGCTGAGACAAGAGAACTGCTCTAGCCCAAGACTTTGAGGTTGCTGTGAACTGTGATCATGCCACAGCACTCTATCCAGGGTCACCGAGTGACACTCCGTCTAAATAAACAAATGTGAAACTCTATCTCTATAAAAACACTTGTACATGAATGTAAGTTTTATTTGTAATACTTAAAACCCAGAATCAACAAAACGCTCATAAAATTATTTGACCTGGTTGCTTGTACCCTCATATTACCCTGAAATAAATTTACTTAAAAAATATTAAATAGGTTCAGTGCCTGCAGCACAGTGATTATGGTGCCAGACACATACACCTAGGATGGCAGGTTCAAACCCAGCCCAGGGCAGCTAAACGACTGCAACAAAAAAAAATAGCCGGGGCTCGGCGCCTGTGGCTCAACGGGCTAAGGTACCAGCCATGTACATCTGAGCTGGTGGGTTCGAATCCAGCCCGGGCCCGCCAGACAACAATGACGGCTGCAACCAAAAAATGGCAGGGAATTGTGGCGGGCGCCTGTAGTCCCAGCTACTTGGGAGGCAGAGGCAGGAGACTCGCTTGAGCCCAGGAATTGGAGGTTGCTGTGAGCTGCAATGCCACGGCAATCTATCCCGGGTTACAGCTTGAGTCTATGTCTCAAAAAAAAAAAAAAAAAAAAAAAGAAGACTCACGATTGTAAAAATTTTTAATTATTCAATTATTTAGTATAAAATATTTATAAACATAACATGATTCCAGACCAAAATCTCAATGGGATATTTTTTGAAAATTTTAGAAAAGAAATTCATTGAGAAAAATTAACCTGAAAAGTCAAGAAAAAATTTAACTTTTTGACAGTAAAAGGGATTTGAACTACCATATTTTAATAGAAATGATAAAACAGCTGAAATTAAAACATTATCATATTGGCAACAAAATAGATAGAAAGACCCATAAAGTGTTAGAGAAGACCAAGTCCAAAAACTAACTCAAGCATGGTGCCCCAGACGTGTGCATGGGGGTATGTGGTATTTTAGTTACTAGTGTCTCAACACTTTTTCTAGTATGGAAACTGAAAATGGTCAGATCTTTCCTTTCTAGACAGTAACACAGGACATCATCTCATAACTGAGGTTTGTCTAGTGGGATTCTGACATTGAATCCAGAATGAGTGATGCAAAGGTCTAAGGACCATCAAGTTATTTACAGAGACAGTGATGATGTCAATCATCTGGGAAAAGAGAATGTCTGGTGGTGGCAGCGTGTTTAGACTCCACTTGGGTTCTAGTTGGACTCTTTCGATAATAGCTCTTCTCCAAGTTCTGGCAGCATTCTAACCAGACTGTTCCTGCAGTGGTCCTTGGCTGAGTTTTCTGTTGCTGGTGGCACTCTTTTGCTCCTGTTTCCTAAGCCTGGTTTTTAACTTTCCCATAGATTTTGTGAGCTACTTGGTATCCTTCCAATATATTTCATTCTATTCAGTCTACCCAGAACTGGTCACTAATACTTGAAACTAAGAATCCCGTCTTGTACAGAAACTGGTAATAAGGAATTAGTTCCAAACAACAGACTTTTTGGGAAATAAGGAGAATCTAGCTATCCAGACTCATTACGTTTGAAGAGAATAAAAAAACAATTAATATTCAGAGATGGGCCTCTGGAAGTCATGGCATGTAAGTGAAACAGCTAATGAAATTAATGTCTGTGAACATGAAGACTGAGCTGGGCCCTGAAGACAAGACTAGGGGAACCTGACTGCTGTTGTCATAGAACTGTGTGGAGGGCATGAGAAATTCAACAGCAGTGTGCTGAGGTCAACTGCTTCAGTTGAAAAGATTAACAAATTAAAACCCCAAGATTCTTGTTTTAAAACATGAACTGAAACCCAAATTATGAATTTAAGGAAAACTTAGAAACCCCAGGATGGAGAGAGTTATAAACTAATATTTGTTCTTATTACTTGATGACTTGCAAATAATTTGAATTCACCCCATTACCTGGGATCTTAGATGAGCATATGTTAAGGTGCTGATTCATAAAAAATAGGACTTTTATCTATTATTAATATATTGTTTTAGAGATGGGATCTCACTATGTTGCCCAGGCTGACCTTAAACTTAACTGGGCTCACAGTCCTCCCTCCTCAGCTTCCTGAGTAGCTTGGACTACAGCTATGCACAACTGCACCTGGCATGGAAAAGAGTAGGATCTTCAGAATTAGAATGCTGTGCCAGGGAGAATTCAGAGAACTCAAAGAATCGTTGTTCCAAACTCTGGACCTTCTTGGCAGCTGAAGCTTTTTACTTGTAAGACTATTTCTCCTTTGTGTGAAGATGCTGAAACTCCCTAGTTTAAAGGATTTATCTTATAAGAGGAAACTGGTTCTCTCATATTCTACTCTCATTTTGCATCTCCGGATCTATAAATTAAAGGCAAATTCTAGTATGTTTCAAGAGACCAATTAAAAGTGAAGTTCAGAAAGATATGGCTCAAGCATCATAGGAATTGAAGAACTTTGCTAATTTATCTGTGAAATGTGGGTCAGAACAGATTTTTAAGCCTGTTAAACGAAGAAGAGAAAGGTCCAGTTTGAGACTGGTTGAAACTACCAATAGCATTTAAAGAGATTCCAGGTTAACTATTCTAGCTTGAGAAGCTGGGAATAATTTTCTTTGTTCTGCTAAATATTGATTGAAATCTAGACTCGATGGTAACTCATACAAACTGAAGCTGAGGTGTCATCTCTTTGTAAAATGTAAAGGAATAAACTTTCAAATTTTAGGAGACAGGGAGTACTGCAGTAGATTTATCACATCTGACCCAACCACCCCCTCCACCGTACCTCCCCAGAATGGCCCAGAATACACTCTTCACAAAGGCTTCAGAGTCCCACATCTATGAGAAACAAATTTTACAAACCATTTGGAGAATGTTTTTAGTGGACCAGGGATGATGGCAAAGGAGGCTACAGTTGAATTTGGCTTAGGTGCTGCTTTGCAGACCAGGAGGAAAAGTCAAGTAGGCACTTTCTGACCTGAAGCAATCCTACTGCCTCAGCTTCCCAAAGCACTAGGATTAAGGGCATGAACCACGGCGCCTGGCTTGTAATACCTTCCTCTTTTCCTCTTAGTTTGAACCGAAAACTTCTTTTAAAGAAAGGTCTTTTAAAAAAGTCTATTAAAAATGTTCACATTTCTTTTTACTTTAAAAGAAAAATTGGAACTGGAATTGCTTGTTTTGTAAAATCATTGTGGTCTATGAGTTTATGATAGTTTGAATTTTGTTATTTAATTTAATTCATTGCTTAATTACTGTTTCCTATGAATGATTACACTGTGGTTAATACGTTAGCATAGCAGTATTCCCAGATAGTTTTTGTTTGTTGGGAGGTTGCCTTTTGGAGAGGCAGAGTTAATACTTTGCATGAAATATCTTACTTTATAACAGTGAAATTGCTTTCTCTTTTGTCTTGTGATTAATTTTTGAGGTGAAGTAGTAGTACTACTCAATTTTTGTGTGAGTAGTACTATTATACCTATCTTGAGTGTTTTGCTTGTACTTGTACATTAAACCTTTGTTTAATTCTTAATAAACTGCTCACTTGTTTAAAAAAACAAAACTGTCATGATGATGGTTGTACCACACTGTGAATGACTTAAGGCCACTAGACTGAACACTTGAAAATAGTTAAGAAGGCAAATTTTATATTATATGTATTTTACCAAAATATTTTCAAAAGTTCCAGAGGTAGAAAAGGGTAATTTAAAGAAAAATAAACAGATGGATTTAATTGAAGAATAAGTTTATGTAAGAGAGTAGTTGAAGGCAAACCTAGAAAGAAAGGGTCAGATTGGGTCCGAGAACATTGTTAGTGAACAGTAAGGCTTCTGGATGAACCACTGAGAGCCATGAGCAGAAGAGCACTGCTAGAACTGTCCTCAGGGAAGCTTGACCTGGCAGGGGCATGTTGCTGGCTTTGGAAACCTATAAAGGCAGGACCCCAATGTGACTACCTGTCATTACTTAAAGAGAAAGACTAGGAAGGCCTACCTGAAGACAGAAAGGGGTGTGAAAAGAAAGAAGCAGATACAAGGGACTCAGTGAAAAGCTAGATTACCTGGTCACTGACTAGTGGTGGGGATTAGAGTGGTGGCTTATTACAGATAGTTCAAAGTCTAAAATATCTACTATCTGCAATCCTGAAAATCAAAATCCCAAAAGATTAAAATCCCAAATGTTCAAATCCTGAAAGCCAAGTTCTAGGAAAGAAAATAGAGTGTTTTCATTTGTACACAGAATGGTTTCATAATGTTACACAAAACTATTACCTTGTTATATCCATTCTTTCTTGTCTTTTCTTTTCTTTTTTGAGATGAAGTCTTTCTTTGTTACCCTGGGTAGAGTGCCATGGTGTCATAGCTCACAGCAACCTCAAACAATTAGGCTATAAGGATCCTCTTGCCTCAGCCTCCCAAGTACCTGGGACTACAGGCACCTACCACAATGGCTGGCTATTTTTAGAGATGAGGTCTCGCTCTTGGTCAGGCTGGTCTCTAACTCCTGAGCTCAGGCAACCCACTCACCTCGGCCTCCCAGAGTGCTAGAATTATAGATGCGAGCCACCTTTCCAGGCCTGTTTTGTTATTTTCTTTATTTGCATTTGGCAGAAAATTCAGATAAATGGATTGGTCACTCCGAAGGGCAATAACAAAAACTTCAAATTAAAAATGCATCTTTTTTCTGCATTGATATGCCTTCTACCTGATAAAATTACTGGAGATTTAATGAAATTAAAGCTAGACTTGCCTGAAGAAGACAGCAAAGTAACTGTTTTGTTTCCCCCAAATGTGTGGTCTGTATATTAAAGCACACAAATAGATTTTCTTAGTACTCCAGTCAACATTAAAGCATAATACAGAAGATGGGAAAACTTAACAGGGAATGCTCATGTTAGTATATATAGAATTAGAAAATTTTCAAAAAAAGTAGTATTGTCTGAGAAGAGCCATGCCCTAAAAGAAGAAAAAAATCAGATATTCATCATGATACAAGACTTCAAAATATAGCTGACCCTTAAACAACACAGATTGGGGCTGCACAGACTCACTTATACATTTTTTTCGTAAATATATTACAAAAATTTTTGGAGATTTGTGAAAATCTGAACACTCACAAATAAACTGGGCAGCCTAGAAATATCAAAACAAAAAAAAATAAAGTTTTGTTGCTTCAGCAGCACATATACTAAAACTGGAACAATACAGAGAAGAATAGCATAGCCCCTGTGCAAGGATGGTACACAGATTTATGAAACCTTCCATATATATTTTTTTCTTCCATATATTTTTAAATTAACCTTTGTGCAATAGCAAGAAAATAGCTTCTTGGGTGGCAGCCGTGGCTCAAAGGAGTAGGGCGCCAGCCCAATATACCAGAGGTAGCACGCTGGCCAAAAACTGCAAAAACAAAAAAATAGAAAATAGCTTCTTGCAAGAAATGTCATTGTGTGTTTCCAGGGTAAATTAAATTTTCAGGATCTACTGGATAAGATATTGTTCATCTAGACCCTTTTATAATTGAGAGTTTTTTACTGAGAAAAAAATGACTTTAAATGTGCTTTAGTTTTAATTCAATTGTAATGCACGAACTACAAAAACTTTAGAAGTTATGTACTTCTCTGAGAAATGTGACACCTGTTATCGTTATTGTTAATTTTTTTCCAGAGACTTCCATAATTTAAAATGTAGCCCTGGGTCCAGTTTTTTAGTGAGAAGGGGGGCCATACTTGGTATAGTTTAAATTTTTTAATCTGAACTTCTAGGATTCAGCTATGTTGGCCTTTATTTAACATAAATCATTTATTGGAGATGCTAAATAGATCACCTTTTAGAGATGTTCAAATGTTTGGAATGTGTTTGATGACAAACTGGAAGTAAGCAACTTTAACTTTCTATTTAAATGTTCATGTATGTGGACCTAGATCTCAAATAAATGATAAATATACACTGGTCACTGAAATTCAGATTGAAATATAAATTACATTAATGACTATTATTGATACCACTTTTAAGAGTCATTGTAGATATGTATAACTATAAAGGCCTACCCAAGGGGATGAAAGAATAATGCTAGTATATTTATTTATCATAAGCAAAGAAACCTGATAGTGCTATTAAACTCATCTACTTGTTATAAATAAAATATTAAGGTTTTCAAGAACATATTTAAGTAGATCTTTGAAAATAGGTCTTTGTTTAATATTTTGGAAATGGCATTGTTTTTGAAATAAAGATGAAATAATAAACACCTAATCATATTTACTATAATATCTTATAACATGCATATGAATGCTTTACATGTTAAATGTGTTGTATTTTATTTCATAAAAAAAGTAAGGAACATGCCCCTACACCTTGGAGGGGAAATTACTCTGAATTCTGTGGCAAAAGAAACATTCCAAGAGAGGACAAGGCCACATGAAGGGAGGAAGGGCCTAGAGAAAAAGAGCCTGAATCCCACTCACACTGGACCTGAAGTTACCAGCTTGCCCGGGACTTAGAGCACACAAATTGTTAAACCCCTTCCAGGGCAGGGCAGCTTGATTAGAGCCATCACCTGCAGTGAAAGCTCAGATGTTTTTGAGCCACAAGAAAACAAACTAAGTAAACCTACGAGGAAGAAGTGTACTGTAAGAAGAACCTACGAAGGGAGGCGGAGCAAGATGGCGGATGAGTAACAGCTTCCTTGTGGCTGGGCACAGTGAGACTGGGGAGAGAGGACTTCAGGCATCTCTGCCAGGCAGGATCTGCCCAGAAACTTCCCTTTGGGGACACAGGGAGACAGTGTGAGGCTT
>CAUYON010072510.1:0-27915 GCA_963573935.1 Arctocebus calabarensis | reverse complement strand
AGCTGATCCTCTATACGGTGTCAGACATCTGTGACCTAAGGGCGTCCTGATTTCGGCTGGGTAGGAGAACAGATTTGCAGAAGTAAGTGGTTAAAAAGCAAGAAAGCATTTCCGGCATGGAGTGGGTGTTCACCACATTTTTCCCCATTTCAATTGGATCTTTATCAGCATCAGTGACTTTACAATGTCACCTGCTGAGAGCTCAGTCAGTTCCATGTGAGGTTCCTCAGGTGCCTTGGTGACCTCAGAGAGGTGAGGCTGAAATGCTGATGTGATGTGACGTCATGATTCTCAATGTCAGTGAACCTTTCACTGTGTTCTCCATTAATAGGCCTGTAACAGCTGCTTGTTCCTCACACGATTTGCTCGTATCATCCTGCTCATCAGTGACCTTTGCTAACAGGGAAGACGGTCAACTGAAATTTCCTTTTTTTGAAGGAGTGTTTTGAGAAAAGACAGCATTTTTCAAAATGCTTGGATTTTTTGCCACATTTCATATATAGACTTAGTTTTATCTTACAAAGAAATAGTCAAGCCATTTAGATTTGACATATCACACAAAAATGCAGTGCTCCTATAGAAATCTTTCAGCTGGGCACAGTGGCTCATACCTGTAATCCCAGCACTCTGGGAGGCCAAGGTGGGAGGATTGTTGAGTGCAGGAGTTCAAGACCAGCCTATGCAACAGGGAGACCCTGTCTTTACTAAAAATAGAAAAAGTAGCTGGGTGTTTTGGTGGGCACCTGTAGTCCCAGCTACTTGGGAGGCTGAGGCAGGAGGATCACTTGAGCTCAGGACTCTGAAGCTGCAGTGAGCTATGATAACACCTTAGCACTGGAGCCTGGGCAATAGAGTGAGAATTGGTCTTAAAAAAAAAAGAAAAGAGAGAGAGAGAGAAAGAAATTTTCTTCCAATAATTCACACTGTTGTTTCTGTTCTTTATATAATTTAACTCTGTTAGCTCATACCTGTCCCTGCAATAGCTAACACACTTTAGAATGACAAGGCAAATCCACACTAAAAGCCTCATCTTTCAACTTTAGCATGTTACAAAACTGCCCAGGTTCTGTTGCATTTACACAAATATAGCTCACAATTCTTATAACTTGTTGCAAAGTATCTCTTAAAATAATATCTTTAGCACAGAGATTTTGCTGATGCAGGACACAGGGAAAAGAAATGAGAGCATCTAGAGCTGTTAACACGTTTTTAAGTCTGTGCAATAAACCCTTTATGTTTCCCGGTCATGGAAGGTGCACTGTCTGTACATACACAGACCAAATTTACCAAATTCAGTCCAATTTCATGATATTGATTCCCTGCATTCTATTTGCAGGGGTGCCCAAAGTGAGTGACTCTTTCTAGCAAAGAAAATCTTCCGTTATGACCTGATTGAAGTATAAAACCTGCACCAAGCAGTAGTGTCAGTTGATTCATCCAGAGCTATACATTACTGAGTAATATATAACTTCCTTTTGAAGTCTTGCATGTTGTTCTGTTAAACTGAAGCCTAATCCATGCTGCCGACCAGTTATAGACCCCCTTGAAAGAGGTAAATGTTGGTACTGCAAATCATTATTCAGATCTAAACATCCTACAACTTCGACAATGCATTCTTTCACAATTTCTACATCACTGAATGGCTTCCCTTTCCCCCAAGTATAGAAGCTACTTTATAAGTTGTTTCAGTGGCATTATTTCTAGGTCTCATTGCTGCTTGAAAGAACTATCTTTGCATTTGCTTTTCATCTTTTAATTTCTACATTACAACCTTTTCCTCCTCACCCTCTAATTTAAGATATTTGTGGTCCTTAAAGAGTGTTACAATTCTGACACAGGTATTGAATTTCTTTAAAGTTGGTATTGCAGTATCACAAAGCGAGCAAATCACCTTAGCAGAAATAGATAATATTGCAAATCCCAATCCTCATTTAAAAGTCTGTTTTCTTCCTTCAGTGTTCTCTTGGTCTTCTTAGATGTGATAGGTTGTTAAGCAGACAGAATTAAAAAACACTGTCAAGCTGTGCAGCTACTCACAAATTCCACTTCAAACAGAAATACACTGCACTGTTGTCAAAAGCTGCTAACAGGCTGGTGAACTCGACCCCCATAAACTCTCACCAACCAGCCTCGTGGTGGTGGCACCAGTCAGGTGGGAAACAGGCTGGGGGCTTAGAACTAAGTCCTGAGCGTAGCAGCGTCAGTTTAGCCCTTACAGGTTACTAATGTTTTCACTGGGCTGGTCAGTCTGGAGGATTATTTCAATGAAACTTAGTTTATTCTTTGGGATTTTAAATACATTCATTTTAAAAACAAAATAATAATATAAAATATGAATAAAATATATTAATGAAAAGAAAAGCATTTGTTCTACAAAATTTGGATTCAGTCAAAAGGCTGCACTTAAGGACCTAAAAGGCCACAGTCTCCTCACCCCTGGGCAAGAGCCTCCCCTGAGCTGCTGAGTGGGCTTCTGTGCTCAGGACCAACTCTGTTTCTGGGATCTGACAAGTGGCTGCCCCAGAGCCCTGCCCCTCCGGGACGCCCTCTGGGCTGTCAGCCATTGGCCCACAGTGGTGCCCATGCACATGCTCATTTGGGCTCATGTGCTCAGGCCTGAGGGTGTGGCTGGGGCAGAGTGTCACTGCCATCCACGTGCATATTCCTCACTTGGAATTGAACTATAAGCCCAAGGCCCATGGAAGACAAAGCAAGGGCAATGTTTTAATGTGCAGACAGCATAAATTGCTGTCTGGCTGCACTGCAGCTCCTATCAAAAGCTGGCTTTGGTTTAACATGAGGAAAATCCAGTATCCAGCAGTGGCTTCCTGGTTTTACCTCCAGAGCAAGATTAGATTTACACTGATTACATTGACAGAAATTTGAAGCATATTTTTATTTTTCAGAATTACACCATTTGGTGAAAAGGTGGAAAAAACACAGATACTCATCAATAGACAAGGGGACAGACAAAATGTGGTCTGTCCACATGAGGCATCGTTGCCCAAGGCTCAGGGGCAGGCTGCAGGTGGACAAGCCCTGAGGACATGATGCCGAGTGAGGGAGCCAGACACAGAAGGCCACGTCCTGCACAATGTCACTGAAGCAGAATGTCCAGGATAAGGAAACGCATGAGGCAGAAAGGGGGTTGGTGGCTCCCAGGGGCTGGGTACACAGGGACATAGGAAGGGACATGAAGAGAGTGAGGCTGGAAATGTTCTAGAATTGACTAGGCGATGGCTGCTCACATGTGGATCTAACAGGACCACTGAATTGTAACAGACACACACATCACACATCTGAAGGCAGGTAGAGCCCTGAATATAAACACAAGTACAGAATCACTCAATTGCTCTGCAGAAAGTTTTCGACACTCTGGAGAGCAAGTCCACAGCATAGCTCCAAGAGATGCAGAAAACTCCTCATGTGGGCTATAAATATTAGAAATTTTGCTTTTGCGTTCGTTTGCCCTGTGTGGATTCTCCAAGTTTGACGGTAAATATCAAACACCATTTTAATGGTTACTAATGTCACTAGAAATTATTCTCATCATTGTCCAGGGGTAACATGGCATAAATCTCAGACGTGCGTCTGCAGTTGACTCACAGGCTTTAAACCCAAAGACCGTCATTACCCTCAACCTCCAGATTAGCATCCTCTCCAAAGATATTTCATTCTACAACAGACTTGTAATCACAGTTTGTTCTCAAACTCATTTTGGCAGGAGTTGACGCCCAGCAACCTGGGCCTGCCTATCCCGCTGGGGACCAGCAGACATCTCAACCCCTAGCACCTCCATGCTATGCTCCTGGGGTCGTTCTTTCTTTCTTTCTTTCTTTTTTTTCAGTTTTTGGCCGGGGCTGGGTTTGAACCCGCCACCTGTGGCATATAGGGCTGATGCCCCCTACTCCTTTGAGCCACAGGCACCACCTCTGGGGTCACTCTTTCTCCTTTGTTCTGAGAGTTCTTTTTTTTTTTTTCTTTTTTAGACAGAGTCTCACTTGGTTGCCCTTGGTAGAGTGCTGTGGTGTCATAGCCCACAGCAACCTCAAACTTTGGGCTTCAGTGATTCTCTTGTCTCTGCCTCCCCAGTAGCTGGGACTACAGGCACCCGCGAGGCTATTTTTGCAGAGGAGATCTCGCTCTGGCTCAGGCCTGTCTCAAACCTGTGAGCTCAGGCAATCCACCGGCCTCAGATTCCCAAGTGCTGGGATTACAGGCATGAGCCACTACACCTGGCCTGTCTTCCCTTTTTTAATTTAAAAAACTTATACAGCAACTTATTAACAATTTAACATTGCATGTTTGCAAATCAAGCAGTTCAGAAGTTGTAGGGTATACTGGGAGTGACCCTCCTGACCTGCGCTCCCCTCCACGCCCACCGTGTCCCTGGGGTGGCGCTGTTGATGCCCATGCCCTGTCTCACTTTCCCACAGGGTCCTGTCGGCTTGTTGGTCCTCATCTTGCTTCCTGCAGTCCTTATTGGAGGTCATCAAGAGGTCTAAATTTATTCACCATTGCATCTTGGGCAGACACCAGGTTTGGGCTCAGGACGAGCAGTGGCCAGGTGTGGAATGGAATAGGGAACCTGGGGAAGCCACTGCCTTGTCTGGGGTCCGAGTAGTACAGACTCCATTGCACTTTTCACTTACAGACCTCCCAGAAGCCCTCCCAAATGCAGCCCCTGCAGGCCAAGATGGTCACGGGTCCTCAGTGCTGGTGTCACCCACACGGAGTCCCCACAACCGTCACTGGCAGACACCGCCCGTCTGGTACATACTTGACCCACCTCCACCCTACCCTGGTTCGCTCTCACCTACACTCACCAGTCCTCACGTTCTAGTGGGGGCGGGTAGGGGAGGCTGGCACTGGGGGATGTGAGTGACTTGTGTCTGCTGGTGACCAGAGTGGGCAGGCTGCGGACCCACGGTCAGGGCACCTGTGTGAGGAGGCCTGGGACCTCGCTGACAAGCATGGCTCCCGTGGCCTGGGTCGCCCCTCTACACCACAGGCATAAGGGTCCCTCCCAGCCTTCAGTTCCAATATGCCAAGCTCTGCTATGCGCCCAGCTCTGGGACCCAAGCATGATGCTCAGGGCCCAGCCCCCTTTTCAGAGCCAGTCTCTTTGAGGGAAGAGAGCTGAGGACAGTTGCCTGAGCTCCCCAACTGTGGCCCCAGCCACGCCCTCCCCAACGGCCCCACCCTCTTCACCAGCCACACCCTCCTGCGGCCCTGCCCTCCCCGCCGGCCCGCCTCCAACCATACCTGCAGGTGGGGATGTCCTGGAACTTGACGAAGGTCTGTGCGGTCACGTTCAGCTCGTAGATAACAGAGTTGAGTACATAGGAGTCGCTCTGCACTTGCACCGCCGCGTCATAGCTGTGGCTGTTGGCTACAGCAAGGAAGATCCGCTCCCCGATGTGGAAGACCTCCCAGTCTGCAGCACCCAGTGTCTGGAAGAAGGACACAGGCACGGAGGCCCACGTGCATGGAGCATCCTCAGACATGCAATCCACAGCACCACCAGTGTCCAGCGTGCTCCAGGCATCAGATATGCTGTACCCTGCCCTCCGCCTGTAGCCCCCAACACCCTTCCCTTAGCAAGTGCCAGCTGCGTCTTGATCCTGGAGATCAGCTGTACAAAGCGCTTCTATGTGCTCTCTGCCTCCCCTCCCCCACCTCGCACTATGGACATCTGCTCTGCTGCCTCCTCCAGGGAGCCCACCCTGATGTCTCCAGTCCTGGCTCCAGACACAGCAGCACTGTCTAGGCGCCTCTGGGGTTTCCCGGCACATGTTTTCTCTGGCTTTGAACCATGACTGAGGTTGTCCTCAGCTCTGGGCTCCTGTGCCTCTCCACCTGAGGGCTCATGCTGAACTTTCACACCAGCCGCAAGCTTTGGAGCCACACGTGGTGCTCACAGAGAGGAAGTTTGTGTCCAGCACCTGAGGGATGAGGGTGGTGGTTAGTTCAGCCCCAGAGCTGAGCCCTAAAGAGAGAAGACCCAGGACAGGAAAGAGACACTTTGCAGGAAATGCAGGGCAGTGGAGGAGAGACGCCCCAAAAGGCTGAGTGAGGGAGGACATGGAGGTGGTCCTCAGTGGGGTCAGTGGCTGACAGAGAGTACAAACGCTGTCTGGGGGACTCTACACCACAGCTCAAGAACACTGTGCTGGGGCTTAGCTCCCACCTCAGGAGAAGGGAGTCAGAGTTGTCTGTTCCCACAGGCTGGAGCACCATGGGACCCAGGCTGCACGCCCTGATCAGAACTGTCTTACACGGCTTCCCTCTGGACTCTCAGCTTCTCTTACTGGTGGAGAAACTTACATTTGATCTACTGTCCTGCTGATAACAGTTATAAACTCCAGTGGAACCCTCTGAAAACACACTCAGCTGTCTCAACGTTCTGGAGAACAGCCAAACAGGTAGAAAGGGCAGGGGACGTAACCCCCGAAGGAGGAGAACGGTACTGCATGAGACCCAAGTTTGTCTGACTTTCCCTCTGAGGACACCCCCAGCCCACAAGGCAAGTGCGGTGTGGGACCTGTGGACAGCAGCTGGCCACATGGCCAGAGGAGTCAGAGGTGAGAGTCTGGGGCCTCCAGCTATAAACTAAAGTGGACTATCCTAGAAAGGAGGGAACCACAAGGGGAATTCCTAATATCTCATATTAACTCCTCTCAAATCCTTGTCTAATTCCAGAATTGCAGACACAGATGGGTTAAGATTCCAAGGAACCAGAGACAAATAATGGCTGAGAGATTAAAAAACTGGCCAGAGGTTTAAATAGCTGCCCAGTGGTGGGGAGACAGAGTTTGGAATTTGAGTTACCCCAAGTTAGAGGGATTTGAAAAACATTTTGGTATTTCCACTGAAACCACAGATGGGATACACCTTAGGATTAAGGACCATGTCCCAGAACTAAGAACTAGAATTAGTTCTATTTCCTAGAACTGAAAACAAAACTAAATTAGCGACGACACGACAAAATCTAAAACCAGCTTTCAGAGGTTAAGGTGATGCACCAATAACGCAAACTTTTTCTACAATAAAACTCAACACTTCTGGGCAGCGCCTTCTGTGGCTCAGTGGGTTGGGCGCCAGCCCCATATACCAAGGGTGGCAGGTTCAAACTTGGGCCTGGCCAAACTGCAACAAAAAAATAGCCGGGCATTGTGGTGGGCCCCTATAGTCCCAGCTACTCAGGAGGCTGAGGCAAGAGAATCACCTAAGCCCAGGAGTTGGAGGTTGCTGAGTGCTGTGACACCAAGGCACTCTACTGAGGGCGATAAAGTGAGACTCTGTCTCTAAAACAAACAAACAAAAAAACTCAACACTTCTCAGAGAAAGAGAACTGAATATATAGTCTCTACAATGTATAACCACAATGTTTGGTATACAACAAAAAACTATTGAACATGGAATAAAGCAGGCAAATGTGACCCATAATCAAGAGAAAAAATAGTCAATAGAAATAGAAACGGTGTAGATGTGAGTATCAGCAGACAAAGCTTTACACTAACAATGATAAGATTCTATGGATATATATAATGAGTAATGAGGTGGGAAGTAGGGAGCTAATCAGCCCTGAAAATAATCAAATGAAAATCCTATACCTGAAAATTACAATATCTTACTATGTCAGGATGGCTGGATGGTCTAAGGTGCCAGACTTAAGCTCTGCTTCCCCACACTGGGGATTCTGAAAATTGCAATACAAATTCATATATTTATTACATGGAATTAAGAACTATTTGGACAATCTACAAGAAAGGATCAGTGAACTAAAATTACTAATATCTCATATTAACTCCTCTCAAATCCTAACAATTATCTAAACTGAAATATGCATAGAAAAGATTATAATAAAAATGAATAGAATCCCAATAACCTGTGGGATAATATTATATAGTCGAATATACATGTAATTAGAGTCATAGAGGAAAGGAAAAGAGGATGAGGCATAAAAATCCATTTATATATATTATGGCTAAAACTTTTTCATATTTGATTAAAAACATCAAACCACAGATCCAAGATTAGAGCCCCTAAGCAGAATAAACACAAAAAGTCACACCCAGATGAATCATGTTCAAATAGCTAAGGATACAAAGAAACCTTAAAAGCAGCCAGAGGAAAAAGAGACAGTTGAAAGAGAGAAATAATAATACAAATGATACTTGATTTCCCATCAGAAATAAGGGAAGCTCTGTCCAGGCACAGTGACTCACGCCTGTAATCTAATCCCAGCATTCTAGGAGGCTGAGGTGGGTGGATTGGCTTAGCTCACAGGTTTGAGACCAGCCTGAGCCAGAGCGAGACCCTGTCTCTAAAAATAGCGGGGCATCATAGTGGGCACCTGTAGTCTCAGCTACTTGGGAGGCTGAGGCAAGAGAATTACTTGACCCCCAAGAGTTTGAGGTTGCTGTGAGCTGTAACGCCACGGCACTCTACCAAGGGCAACAGAGACTTTGTCTCAAAAAAAAAAAAGAAAAAGAAAAGTGACACTCAAAGTCAACAGAAAAACATGTTCAAAGTAACTTAAAAGAAAAAAGTGAACCTACAATTCTATAATCAGTGAAAATATCCTTTAAAAATGAAGTTTATAAAAAGTCACTTTCAGATAAAAGTGATATAATTAATTGCCACCAGACCTGCTTTATAAGAAATACCAAAAGAAGTTATTGCAGTTAGAGGAAAATCATCCCAGATGGAAATTAGGATCTGTAGAAAAACATGAAGAAGGACCCTGGGGATGGTAAGTGCATGGGTGTGCCAACAACTGGCCATTTAAAGCAAAAATTGTGGCACCAATGACCTAAGTATGATTTTATATTTGCAGCCAATAACATGAGGGGAGGTCAGAGATACAGGAAAGTATATGATTGTAAGGTTACACCACTCAGTGTTAATGCAAATTCAAAAATAGATCTTAACAGGTGAAACGTGCATATTGTGATTACTGGAGCGATACATGAAATCAGCAGGGAAGAGAGGAGCTAGAATGAAAGACTGTACGTGTGACAGAGGACTGGAGCCAGTGGACAGAAAGAACTCCTACACACCACCAACAACAAGGCAAAAATAAATAAAATAAAACACTTGAATAGATATTTTACAAATGAAAACACATAAAACCGATAAGCATATGAAAATGTGCTCAAAATCACCAGTCATCAAGGAGTCGGAACTTGACAACCACATGGCAACCTCACTTTACACTGAAAGACTGAAATTTAAAATACTGACAAAACCACGCGCCAACAGAATGTGGAGCGCCTGGACACTCACACGTTGTCTGTGGCAGCACAGGAGAGGGGCAACCATTTTGAGAAACTATTTGGTAATTTCTCCAAAAGTTAAACCTATACCTACCTAACTTATGACCCAGAATTCCATTCAGGTTTTTATCTAAGAGAAATAAAAATACGTGTCACAGAAAGCCATGTGTGAGAATGCATTTAGTGGCTTTATTCATAGTCAAAATCTGGAAGTGGCTCAGGCGTCCGTGCGGGTGGATGAGTGGACACACAGTATTGTGTTCATGCAGTGAAATATTACACTGGAAAAAAGAAACACACGCCATATGATTCTGTTTATTGTTAAGTGTTGTAATAGGAAGAACTGTCAACTTTGGCTGCCTGGTGGGGCAGAGGCACCAGAGAACCTTTAGGAGTGAGGAGACCCCGTGTTTCCACTGTGGGGGTGGTGCGAGGGGCACGGTCACTTGCTGAAATAACTGAACCGTCCGACCTTAGGATCCAGAGGGTTCACTGTGTGCACGTGAAGGAGCCCTGGAAGAAAACTGTGCTTCCTGCCCAGGAAGGCGAGCCTGCGAGGTCAGGTGCTCCTCCTTATGAGCCGGCTGCGCTGCCCCGGTGTGGGTGCTCAGGGTGTTTGGGTTAGAAGAAGAGGCAGACGTGGCGCTGGAGGCTTCCCAGAGGGCTGGGTGGCTGGGAATGCTCGGGGGCAAGGATGCAAGGACAGATGGAGGGAGGTGGTGTGGTGATGGCCAAGTCTACGTGTCAGCATGCTGGAGCCCAGCCATGGCCAGTTGGCGGGTGAGACTTTATTTCTGGGTGTTTCTGTGAGGGCATTTCTAGAAGAGATGCAAACTGACTGGGACACTGGGTGAGGAGCGCCCGGGCTCACATACGGCGTCTTCCGACACACCCATGCCCATGGAGCAGGAAGGCAGAAAAGGGCCTCTCTGCCTGCCTGAGCTGGGACCACTTCCTCCTGCCCTCGGGCACTCCTGATGCCAAGCTGGTGGCCCCATCTGGGACTCGCCCCAGTGCCACCTGTTCCCAGGCCTTCAGGCTAAAGCACACAGCCAGCCTGCACAGCAGACCATGGACGCTTGGCCCTGCACGCGTGTACACCACCACCGTGCATGTCTTTGTACATGACAACACTTTTGTTTCCCTGGAAAACCCCCGAGGACTGTGAACAAGAACTTTCACGTTGGGCGGCACCTGTGGCTCAAGGAGTAGGGTGCTGGCCCCACATACCTGAGGTGATGGGTTCAAACCCAGCCCTCGCCAACAAAAAATGAGAGAGAATTTTCACATTTCTAACTGCTGGACTCGTGGGAAGGGGGTGGTCAGATCCAGAGGGCCGTGTTCCACAGCCATGTCCTGAGCACAAAAACCATGCATTTTCGGTGTTTTAGGTCATCATCGTGGGGCAGGTCCTTGGCCTCCTGTCTGAGATGTCATCCCTGGGTGTGCCACACACCCTGCCGGAACAGGTTTGCATGGCGCTGGCTGCCCAGCTACCTCTTGGGTCGTGCTTCCCCTGCCAGCCTGCCCAGGATAACGTGAGACTGGATCCACCTAGATCCCTCTGGCATGCACAGGAAACTGAGCTGTGAGCTGCAGGGACACCTGAAGCCACACAGCAGGCCACAGCCCCTTGAGACAGCAGCTTCACTGGAGAAACCTGTGCATCCCAGAGGCCAGGAGGCCATCCCTGAACTATCCTAGCTGTCCTGGCTGAGGACAGAGGGGTTTGCACTGTAGGATCGTGCCTGGGATCAGCCTCCTGCTTGAGGGACATCTCACATCACTCAGACGACTTTGAGAGCCGACAGACTGCAGGGGATGCTTCCTATTTTCCCAACGAGGTAACAGCCAGGCTCAGCCTGAGGCCTGCTGTGACCCACTCCTCTGCAGCAGGTCAGTTGACCTTCCTGGTTTGCAAATTCAGGATGGGTATGGCCTCCCTGCCTGTCACAGTGCCTGGCTGACAGGTGGTCACTTAAGTGACAAAACTCCGGGCCAAAGGGAAAGGAACTTTCTCCAGGCCCAGCAGAGGGCGCTGTTGCCCACCCAGCCCAGAGCCGCTGGTGGCAGCGAGGAGTCACTGGGCAGGTCCCAAGCGGGCTTAAGCCAAACAAGACCCACTAGGACAAGGACAAGGGGAACAGGACACCTGTCACTGGACCCCTAGCAGGGTTAGGGGAGGCTTTACTGCACCAGTGCTGGCTCCTCTCGTGGCTCTGAGAGCTATGACTTTCTGTCAGCTGGACAACTGTGACCCAGGACCATCTGCGTCCCAAGGGGACTGATGAGCAGGGACCTTCAGCACCCTCCTCTGTGGAGCGTCACACAGACGTGGTGTCACACACGAGCCAGCTCCCGCACTCAGGGAAGGAGGATCATCAGACAGTTAAACACAGCTCTCCCTGCAAGCAGAGGAAGCCAACCCAGTGGGCAACACACGTGTGCTCCCCGCACACATGCACACACAAGTGTGGGTGTACACTGTGTACTCACATGTATGGGCACATGCACGCCTGCATGCACTCAAACATGCACATGGATAGTGCACACATGTATATTCACCTTTGTGCACAGCACACATGTGTGCACACACAGGTACACGTGCACCCCCACACATGACCAGCCACACAGCATGTCTCCTAGGTTGCCAGGGCTTCTCTCCAGCTGCGAGCTGCCTGCCCTCGGCTGGGTTTGTCTCTCAAGAGCCAGAAGAGCCTGGAGCTCGCTCCCCAAGGGAAGCCCTGTGAGTGTAGGGGAGCGGGGAAGGCCCCACTGCTGGTGTCCTGTGTAGTAAGCACCAACCGTGTGCTGGCGCCGGCCAGACTGCACCTAGGGGACAAGTGAGGTGCCCCCTGCCCCAAGGAGCTCTAGAACAGAGGGGCCTGCAGAGAGGGCTGTGGAGAGCCCCGGGACTTCAGGAGCACAGGAGGATAGGTGGGGAAGGGTGTCCAGGCTGAAGGAACAGCAGGGCAAGTGCCAAGGGTTGAGGGGAGAGCTGGGACAGGTCAGGAGGGCCTGGGCACCAAGGGTGGGTGGGGACTGGGGAGCTAAAGAAGGCTCTTGAGCAGGGGAAGGAGGAGGTCTGGTGTATGTGGGTGGCTCCAAACCCACAGGAGCTGGGCAGGGGAGAGGTGAGCTCCTCCATAGGGAGGGGAGGGAGCCCAACCCTCCTTTGGATCCAGATGGGGAGGCCCAGTTGTTGGAGACTCAGACTCAGTCTCTACTACCTGGAGGAAGGTTCTCAAACTCCTGGTGTGATGTGCAGAGACCTTGAAGGTGGGACAGAGAAAAGAGGTGCCTAACTCTGCCAGCTGCAGGATCCTGGCTGTTCCCCAACCAGTCCTGGGAGCAAGTCAGGCCTGTGTGCACACCGCTCAAAGCTGGTGCACCCTACATCCCCAGGGCCCAACAGGAGGGCGGCCCTCCACTCGCACGCTCTCACACACATTCAAAACCTCTCAGCCATGCCTGCTTCAAAGCTCATGTTCATGAAAGATGTTGCAAAACTCAAAGCAAACAGTAAATAAAGTAAGACTCCTCTGGGACCTAAAAGGATTTAAACACAATATGAAAAATATTGGCAAAACATTAAAGTGGACTTCCGTGGGTTTTGAGGAATTACTGAGAGAAGCAGCCACTGTGGCAGGTTGGTGGGAGCCACTGCTGTGTACGAGGTCCAAGCACCTGCCCAGGGTCCCCACAGATCCTCCCAGGACACGGTCTCCACCCCTCAGAGTTCCTGCTCCAGGACAGTCCTGCCCCATGGCACTAGCCCTGTGCACTTGGCCTGGATGTCCTGCTCTAGCTCCTCCTTCCCAAGCATGTTCCTCCAGCAGCGCCCACCCTCTGGCCACTCCCCTGGGGTCATGCAGACCAGATCTCACTTTGCTGTCCATCCTCAGATGCAGCCTGAGGAGGCAGAGTAGTTGCCACCCTCAGTGCTGGACTTGCCCTTCTCCACCAATGTCACCCACGACAGAAGCCCTGTTTCTGCAGCAGCTGCGTCTGGCAAACACTTCCTGACTGCCTTCCAGAACACACCAAGATGCACAGAGCCCTGCAGCTTGTCCTGATATCTCTTCAGGACAGCAGCCGTCTATCAGAGGAGCCACATCAGCAAACACATGATACCTCCCAGGAGACTGTCTTTCCAAAACCTCTGAAGGTTTTTCAAACAGGAAGACGAGAAAGGCTGCCATCAGAAATTCCAGAAGGAGGCCAGGTGCAGTGGCTCACACTTATAATCATAGCATTCTGGAAGACTGAGGAGGGTAGATGCCTGAGCTCAGGAATTCGAGACCAACCTGAGCAAGAGCAAGACCCCATCCCTACTAAAAATAGAAAAACTAGCTGGGCATGCTGGTGGGTGCCTGTGCTCCCAGCTACTCAGGAGGCTGAGGCAGAAGGGGTGCTTGAACCCAAGAGTCTGAGGCTGTTGTGAGCTATGATGCCAGGGCACTCTACTCAGGGCGACAGAGTGAGACTCTGTCTCAAAAAAAAAACAAAAAACAAAAACACACACACAGATGCACACAACAAAAACCCTCCAAAATGAGCCTGTCAGTAGTGGAGAAAATCCTGCCCCAAGCACAGGGCAGGGGAAGCACTATTGGGTCTTGGGTCTTGCTCATTAGGGAGCTGGCTGGCCTGTGCCTAGTCCAGACACCTGGGGCAGAGCTGTGGCTACCTACAATGTACAACTGGCAGGGAGCCCTGCTGGGAGGCCCCTCCGACTGTGGGTGGGGCTTTCAGACCCTCTCTTTATACCTGCAGTGTGGGGTGGGGGGTAGGGGAGGATGGGGCTCCACCCTCCTGCAGTGTGGGAGGGGGAGAGGCTCCACCCTCTTTCTACCCCTCCCGAAAGGGTCAACCCAGCAGGTCCCAGACCGTGGCCATCAGTGACACCCTTAGGGAGGAAATCTGGGAATGCAGGACAGGACAGGGACAGTCATGTCTCCCAAGCCACACTCACTGTGCAGGGTGGAAGGTGCTCCAGGGACCTGTGCCCCTGACCTTCTCCTTCCTTCTTTTGTTCTGAAACTCACCCACTGTGCTGCCTGCAGGTGGGCTCTGAGAAAATCTGCGTGTGGAATGTTCTAGAACACCTGCAGTCAATCTAACCAGAAAGCCTCACCCACCCCTCTGCAGGGCCTCTTGTCCAAGCACAAGGCAGCTTAGCAAAGCCCGAGACTCTGGTGTGAGGATCAGGGCCACCTCTCCAGTGCCTCCTCCTTGTGGTGACATCACTGCCCCCCACGAGCCTCACTACCCAGGTCAGAGTCACCTGGGTATCAGGCCACGGCCTGGGGAGGAACCAGGAAGCCCACAGCTGTCCTGGTGGGGGAGGGTCCATGGTAGGAGAGGGACAGAGGCAGCCCCTCATTCCCCAGAGGGCCAGAGGCTGCTGCACCTGTCAGCCAGGGATTGAGTCCAGAGCCACGCCTGTCTGGCTGGCTCCCAAGTCACCTGTCCCAGCTGCTGCAGATGGAGAGGTTGGGGATGGGGCCAGCGGAGTGGGTGATGGGGGGCCCCGGGCTACACTTGTCTCCTCACCGGGAATGACTGGAAGAGCTGGAAGGAGCCCAGCAGCCAGACATACAGGCAGGACTGCACCCGCGTGGACGTGCCATTGAAGGTGTTGGCCACCGCCAGGAACGAGTAGGGCCCCACGGTGAAGAACTCCCAGTCGTAGGCACCAGAAGTGGCGATGGTCTGGTTGGCCTCAAAGAGGCTGGTGGCCGGGTTCCACTTGTAGATGACGCTATCAATGTTGTGGTTGTCACCTGGAGCCCAGGGCTGCATCAGGGGAGGGGACACAGACTTCCACGCCCACCATGACCTCCATGAAACCAGAGCCCACCCGACAGCCCTGCCCTGAGACCTCCCCTGCAGACCAGCAAGAGTGTGCACCGCTGGGAGGTGCTCTGCACACCCTGAGCCTCAGCCCCTCACGGGACCCCACCTGCGCCTTCATACTATGCTCCCAGCCCCGCTGGTGTGGTGGGAGTGGACCCTGCTATGTCCCCAGCCACACTGCCACCACCCCCCAGGTCCCCTACCCTCTGTTTCCCCAGGTCAGACCTTCGCACACACTGCTCCCTCTGCCTGGGGCCCCTCCCCACATGGCACTCCCTGTAGGCCTCCCCAATGCACGGTGCTCCCTGGGGGCCCCCACCCCACACAGTACTCCCTGGGGACCCCTCCCCATACAGCGCTCTCTGGATCCCCTCTCCTGGGCCGGCCTTTGTGGGAACACTCACTGGTCACTGGCCCGACTAAGGGCCACAAACACAGGTGAGGCCAAGCTGAGGAGCCCAGGAGGCCTCCTGCCGGGAGGCAGAGAGGCCCTTGCAGAGGCCTCCTGAGACCTAGCACAGCACTGAGTGCCAGGACGGGCAGGATTGCTGGTGGCCACTCAGGCTCTGGCCCCTCTAGGCCTCACTCCCCACCTGACTAGCCTGACAGAGTTTGTGCACTCAGGGAAACCAGGTCCACGGCAGCTTCTCTAGGTCCCACCTCCTTCCCTGGCTGCTCACCCATATGCCTGTCCACTCTCCTGACTGTCACAGGCCAGCTGCCCAGGTAGCCCACATAAAGCAGAGTCTAAGCGGGACCTTGCCCAAGTCACATGGTGGGACCCTGTGGGCAGGCACTGCACAGGACACCCAGCCATCATCCTACCCCAGACAGGTGAGGCAGGCACCATGTCTTGTACCACCCTCAGACAGGGCTGCCATCTGAGCCTGCATCTTTCAATGAGAAAAATTTCACCCTGCGTGAAAGTCCTCCTGCCCCGCGAATGGGTTGCTTTGGGTTGAAGTCTACACCCACCTACCTTCCCGGTGGTTGGCCACCGCCAGGAAGTGCTCCCCAGCCACCTCGAAGGCCTCCCAGTCTCGAGCGCTATGAGTAGTGATCCTCTGGTATGGGGAGAATTTCAGCTTTCTGTGGCTCCACTTGTAAATGACAGAGAACTCCTGGCCCTTTTCATTTGGTTCAAAATTGGCCACAGCTAGGAAGATCTGAAAGAAAGTAACCATGACAACTCGTTTTTCTGGGGCTGGGCCCTGTGTCTGTGAACTTGGCATCCCCTGCAAGTCCACGCTCCATCCAAACGGCACAGGGACAGGAGGTGGAGCCCAGACATTCTTACCGTTCCCCCCCCCGCCATTACCCCCAAGATCACTGAGGGTAGGGGGGAACCAGTGGCTAGGTCTCCAGATCCAGTCATTATACTTCAGACCTTTAAAAATGTCCGTATACATGAGCACATTATTTCCACTTCTATCTCTATCTGAAGGCATAAATGATACAAACAAAAAGCCTCCAAACTCAGGGAAACACACAAGAACGTTCTCACAACATAGGTGAGCAGAAAAAGAATCTCTTAACTCTCAGCTCTCGGGAAATAAGACTCGCTCATCATACAAAGGCACCGTCAAGTTGTCAAACACAGAAACTGTGTGACGTCGTAATGATGTGACATTACCAGGCCTCAGGGGGCAGCTGTGTGAGTATAGCTGGGTACAGCAGTGCCTCCTTCATGACTGGCACAGGGCGAGAAGGCCAGTGAAGCTGTGAATTTGCTTAGTTGATAGAACAAAATATTTTTCCCCTTGTTTTTTTGAATTTCCAATTTTTGCTTGATAGAGGCAACACTTTTAATAATGAAAAAATACAGACTGGACAGGTGTAGTGTCTCGTGTCTATGAGGCAGGAGGATCATGAGAGGCCAAGAGTTCAAGACCAGCTTGAGCAACACAAGACTCCATCTCAACAAAAATATAATTTAAAACATTGGCCAAGAGTGGTGGTGCTTGGGCGGTGCCTGTGTCTCAAGGAGTAGGGTGCTGGCCCCATATACTGGGGGTGATGGGTTCGAACTCAGCCCCAGTCAAAACTGCAAAAAAAAAAAAAAAAAAAAAAAGAGTGGTGGTGCACGCGTGTAGTCCCAGCTACTTGGAAGGCAGAGGCAGGAGGATTGCTTGAGCTGAAGTGAGCTACAGTGACACCTGAACTCTAGCCTGGGTAACAGAGCAAGACACTGTCTCCAGAAAAAAGAAAAAAAAAAAAACGCTTAAAATGTCAACAATGAAAAAAACCCAATCTAGTTGTTCTTTCCTGACACTGGACACAGGCCGCAGCAGGGGTGGTGGTGGGCTACAAGTGGCAGGACGGCAGAGGTCTTGTCCAGCCTCAAGGGAGGGCCTGGCTGTCCTCTGTGGGGTGTGTGTGAATTTCTCAAAGGCTCCACGGAGACTGCACAAGTCCAGGGTATGGGGACAATCTGCCCCTCCCTGATGCAATGCCAGCGCCTCTCTCAGCCCAGCACCCGGACGCGGGCTCAGACCAGCCCGGCTGGAAGGGGCAGCAGCCCCTGGCCATCTGTCTGGACGTGATGTGTCAGCGACATTTGTGAAGTGAGAAAAGGATGCAGAACGTAGCTCCTGTATTTTCATTCTGAAGTGACTCTGCATTGTGGACTGGCTCACACGAAATGCTCTCAGCAGCAGGTTCTAAGTGACCAGGGGCCGGTCGTCTCAGAACCGGACACGACCTAGACACGACCTGGTCTCGCCTTGCTGGGAGCCTGAACAGACCGGCGCAGTTGCGTCCTTCTGGGTTTGGAGCTGTGCGTAGCTAACGGGCGGGACTTTGAGCGCCTCTTCCGTCCCCAGGGAGGCTCCGAAACCGCGACAGGCACTTGAGCTAGATGAGGAGCCCCCACCCTGGAGCTCTGTGGGCTTTTCCGAGTTGAGAGGTCGGAGATGCCGGGCTTACCCTTTTCCCGATGGTGAAGTGCCTCCAGGACTGCGCCTGGTGCGTGGGCAGGCTCTGGTAGGAGGCGAACTCGCCCTCCGTCCACTTGTAGATGGCGGAAGTGGCTCTCCGATTGGCGGTGGCGAGGAAGAGCCCCGCCCCGGGGATGCGGAACAGCTCGATGCCCAGCGTCTCGGAGCTGGTGAGCAGGTCCTGGTGCTGCTGCACGTAATCCAGCCTCTCTCGGGCTGTGCAGGGAAGCGTGGCGGGATCAGCACTGAGAGCTGCAAGTGCCGCGCCAGGCCGTTCCCTACCCTGGTCTGTCCCAGGAGCCTGTTCGGGTCTGCCCGGGGCTCCGCGATTTGCACGGCAGCAGGATGAAGTGTGGACCTCCTGCCCTTACTAAAACGTCCTCAGGGCTCACTGCTCTATGACACATGTGTCATTGAAAGTAAAACCCAGCAGAGCCGGAGGCTTGAGGGTGTCCAGCCGTGACAGTCCTGCGGATAGCCCAGCCGGAGCAGCTGCCCGCACCTCTGCTCACCTTTCCTGAAGGCAGGCCCAACTGCTGACCCGGCTTGCTGGAAACTTAACATCGCAGACTCTGGTCAGCCTGGCCTTTGGGGGTGGGGAGGAGGCCCTATGTGTCCGCCTCGCCTGCACCTCTCTTCACATGGTTTGGGACAAGGTCCTAGAGATCTGCAGCTCTGCCACCCACGTGGCGTGTCCAGGAGGGTTTGTATTTCCCCATTAAAGCTCAGGCTCATGGCTCCTAGGGCGCTGCTTCCTGCCCTGGTAACCCTGGCTCTGAGGCGAGCCCCACGGTGGAAGACACTGGGGTCCAGGGAGGACAGTGTCCCTCTCACTGTTGAAAGTGCCCCCCGCTGAACAACTAAGCGTGTGGTCATCTAGAGGTGGCATGGCAGTCTGGTCTTTCATAACCCCTCTCCCAAGTTGTGAGGTGACAGGGCTGCCCCCACGTGTGCAATCGGAGACCCCGGCCCACCTCACCTGCTAACACGGAGACCCACTCGCTGCCAACGCACAGGTACAGCCCCTTTCTGCTGGCATCAAACCAGAACTGGGCATCTTCCACCTTGGTACACGGTGGCTGGGACCCCAGCGTCACTCTCATGTCGGTTTCTGAGGGGAGACCAAGAAGGTGAATGTCCAGAGGGTCAGTGCCCTGGGGGAAGCGGACGCAGTGGTGGTCCCCACACTGGGTGGTCCTGTAGTGACATTGTGAGGCTGAGTATGTTCGAAGTGGGGGCTCTCCTCACTTGTACCCACTCATTGTGAGGCTCAGGGGCTCTGCTGTCCCCACCACCTCACCTTTGTTTCTTGTGGCTAGAGGGCAGGGGTGCTGTGGGCCTGGGAGTTCAGATTCCCCAGGTGAGGGGACACACACAGTCAGCCTTTCACCCTGAATGGAGAGGACGCAGACCTGGGGAACCCTCTGGCTGGTGGGGTCATGGGAAACAGGTGTGCTCCAGAGTCAGTACCCTGGGCAGCTAAGGTGAGGACAACTGGGAAAGGTGGGGAGGAAAAGCCCCACTGCCCCGTGGGACAAGACAGGATGGCAGGTGGGCACCAGAGGAGAAAGAAAGAATATTCCCTGAAACTAGCAGAGCCTGTCATCTGCCAGGGGCCCTAGGAAGGGGTGGATGGCTGCTCTAGGAGGACCTGGAGGAAGAGTGGGCAACATGGCCCTGAGTGTCCTCTGTGGCTACAGCAGCTCTGAGAGGAGCCAGTGCAGGGAGAGAGGAGAGGGAGCCCTTGTTTGAGGCCCTGGGCACTGGCTTGGTCTACTAACCATAGGGATACTGCAGCACTCCATTATCCTCCGGCTTCCCTGAGAGGGCCTGCAGTACCCGCGGGATGGACAGCACGGCCAGCTGGGGGTTCATGCTAGGACACAGCCATGGCGTGGCGTCTGAGCCGGGCAGTAGCACCAGCTGCCTCACCAGGCCCTGCAGAGAGAGGGACGGCCTCAGACCAGGAGGATGGGACCACAGGGTGTGGGCCATCCTACAGGGAAAAGTTTAATTCCTGAGGAGCTGGGAGAGAAGTGGCTACCTGCTAGGTACAGGGATACTACTGGGCGCCACTGTGGAAAACTGCACACCTTCTCCAGTGATAAGACCACAGAAGGGAGTTCCATGTGGACTGACTTAAAGTGACAGCTACCCTGCTTACCACTCATCCTTCTATCCATCCATCCATCTGCCCATCTGTCCATCCCTCCATCCGTCTGTCCATCTATCATCTACTCATCATCCATTCCTCATCCGTCTGTCCATCAATCATCTATCAATCCATCCATCCATCTGTCCAACCCTCCAGCCATCTGCCCACCAACCATCCATCGATCCATCCATCAACAGTCTATCCATCTGTCCACCTGTCTGTCCATTCATCCATCCCTCCATCTATCTACCCATCTGTCCAAGCATGCCACCAATAATTATTCACAGAGCACCTCCTCTGTGCCAGGCATAGTCCTGGCCACTACAGACACAGCACAGCAGGGAACAAAAGCAGTGCCCTCATGGAACGAGGGGGAGAGACAGGATGGGGCAAACACAGATGGTCTGGGGTGGTTTGTGCTACTGAGAAAGTCAACACAGAGAAGGGGCCACAAGGCTGGCACAGGCATCACCTCAATGTGGTGGGGTCAGGCCTCAACGTAAGAGGACACTTGGGCAGGGGTCCAGGGGGGTCAGGAAAGGGGCTGCTAGGAACAGGAAATAGCAAGTGCACAGGCCCTGTGGTAGAGACCCCACTGAGCCTTCATGCTCACTGTTCCCAGTTAGCACCTATGAGAATCTGCTAAAGCATTAGGACACCGCGCTAGGGTCCCCCATACCTCCCAACATCGACTTACTGTGAACAGGCCTTTGGTTCTCCTCCGGCTACCAATGAAGAACCGAGCTGCTCCCACCGACAGTGTGGCAGGGAAGGGCACATCAGCCATTCTGAAACATCAGAAGACAGTTTTGGGGTCATAGGAGAGCAAGGTCACACCTGCTTGCTGACAAAAGGAAAGGGAGTGGGCCCCCTGTGAGGAGGGAACAGGGCTTGGAGCTGCCTAGGAAAACTCCATTACCAGCAGTTTAAACAACAGAAAGCGATTGTCTCCCAGCTCTGGAAGACATGAGTCTGAGGTCAAGGGTGGCAAAGCCATGTGTCTTCTGCAGGCTCCACAGGAGGATCCAGCTCTGGGGGCCACTGCTCCTATGCGTCTGTCTCTTACGAGGACACTAGTCATATTGGAGCACAGCCCATCTTGCTCCAGCATGACCTCAGCCTGACTTGATTCTAATGGCAGAGACCCTGTTTCCCAGCAAGGTAATATTCACAAGTACTCAGGGGACATCACTGTGGGGGCACTGCACCCCAGGACAAGACTCTTCTGCACAAGCCCAAGGGGAGATCTGTGGTTCTGCCCCATCACAGGGTGCACCTGCACAGGCTTCCACAGGGTCCTCCAGCTCCCCCTCCACTGAGCTGTGACACTGTCACTGTCACCAGGAGGTTACTGGTGATCTTGATGTGTGAGTGGAGGGTTAACTCTGGAGATGGGGCAGGTGGGCTCCCAAAGGGAGGGGATGTTATGGCTGGAAGCCCTAGGCAGAGATGCAAAGTGCCTTTAGGACTTGCCTCTAGGCCATGATGCCACCATCCTCTTGCAAAACACCTGCTCCTTTCCAGAGCTGCAGCTGGCCATGGTGGGGTCAGCTCCTGCCCTGCTGTCCCAGAGCCCTGTCCTCTGCACAGCTCAGCCTCCACTACACTCCAGGCTTCTGCCCCTAAGCCCCGGCTTCACCCTCTGTGGCTGCCTGTAGGGCCCCTGGAACCCACATGCCTAAATCCTTCCTTGGCCACAGTTGGCTCAGCTCCCTGCCTGGGCCCGACCTCTTGCATCCTCCCACATTGCAGAGCTATCCTCACGGCCTGGTGGTGACTAACTCTCCAGTCAGGAGGCATTTCTGCAGGGAGCCTTGGTGAAATAGGGCTTTGAGTCCAACGACAAGCCAAAGAGGGGCAGTGTGAGGCCTGGAGGATGTAGGTGTGGTCCATCCTGCCATCAGCCAGGCCTCAGCCTGCAGGTCTCCAGCCTGTCCCCTGTGCTACTCCTGGAGAGACAAGTGCAATTCAATCCAGCTCAGAAACCTCTCTCCCTCTGTCTTCGCCAGGGAGTCCATTCCAAAAGCACGTGGGGACACCTCTCATCACTATGTTCTGGTGCTAAGCTCTTCCTGTCTCCTCAGAGTCCAGTGAAGATTTGTTCAGGCCTCAGGCAGTGCCCTCCCATCCTTCCCAGGTGCTCAGGCAAACCCAGAAGCCAGGAGACATTTGTGTCTGGCCAGACTGACTTTCCTCATGTTAATGGGAAGCTCTTGCCAGTTCCCTTGGGCCTATGAGGCCCCTATGGCCTGCGAATAGCCCGTGCAGTAGGGCCTGACTTCGTCCCCGAGAGCTCACAGCCCTCATGAGGGCCCTAATGAATTATGAAGTCTAGGATATGGGGGGAAGGGTGTGATCAAGGTATGTTTAAAGGTACAAAGTTTAAGGATTCTTTTTATTATAAAATAAGCTTCATGACAACATATCAGAAGAGTCTACCTTTGAGAAGTAATATTTGGAATAATAATAGATTTATATAAACTGATCACTGCAATTAAAAGAAAGACCCTGCAGCCCCACTCTCCGCTGGTAGCTTGGCAGGAGGCAGCGACCACCAGCTGGCAGAGCTGTGGACCTTCCACCCCCGACCCAGCAGACTTACTGTCAGGGTGCAGAGACCAGTGACGGCAAAGCCGAGAGTGAATCAGGCTTCCAAATACCCCGTCGTGTCCACAGAGAGTAAGGATGACTTTGCACATGTATCTGGAGTTTGTGTGGACTTCATTCTCTCATCTTGTGTCTGCTAGTTGACAGCCAAGCCCCCCTGAGTTCTGTATGGGTCTTGATTTCCGCTGTGGCTGTCTAGGCCATACAAAGCACTCTACAGTGCACAAGGCCCTGGCGGGGCCCCCTGGGCTATTTCCAGAAGTCAGGGGAGCTGCTGCTATGAGGATCTTCATGTGGTTTTAAGCCACTGATGCTCCCATGTAAGGAAGATTTTGTTGTTTTAGGTATGGAGAAAGAACAAAACCTGGGTTAAAACCCGCAGGTTCACTCTCGCTGGGACCTGAAGAGCCCATTAACCGCTGGACGTCCCCTCCAGCCCAGATCCCAGGTGGCCCACTCACCTGTCCCTCTCTCCAGTGTGCACCCCAGCCCTCAGCCAGGCCCTGTCCCTTGCCCCCAGCCCACTGTTGAAAGCACATATAGTGAAAATGTGCTTTCAAGATGATGTCTGTCAGGCTAGGGTGGACATGACATAGCTGGTCTTCACCTCCTGGCTCCCATTCCTATTGGTTTGTAAATTTAGTTCCCACTCTAAAGAAACCATGTTGAATAGTTTAGGAATTAACGTTTGAATGGGAACTGTTGTAATAGATTGTTACTGAGTTGTGCTGATTATTATTTAAAATAAGGGTTAGTGTGGTCTTTGCTTTAAGAAGATTGATTTAGGAATTAACTTTTGAATTGGAAACTGTAATAGATTGTCACTGAATTATGCTGATTATTACTTGGAATAGGGGTTAGTGTAGTTCTTGCTTTGAACTTTTATGTAAAAAGTGTAATTTGGAAATAGAAAAGCAAAACAGTCTAGGAGAGGCTACCTTCAATGTCCAAAATCCCGGCCTTCTGACAAAGTTTGGTGGACCTGTCCCCATCTCTGCACGTTGGCTGACAGTGACAGGTGGCCGGGGATAGCATCCAACGCCGCCCGTGGGCTGTCTCCACGCCCCGCCAGCTCTGCCAGCACCCCCAGCCCAGCGCATGTGCAGCCGCCGCCCGGAGACAGGTACCTACATGTCCACCGGGAGGCCGCAGTCCGTAGAGAGGGAAAAGGAGTCGTCTGACACCGCCAGGATCAGCGTGTGCCACTGGCTGTCCACCAGGGCGGGACTGCGGAAGGACACGCGGGTCTGCCAAGCGCCGGTAGCGTCCTCGCTGAGGAACAGGAAGTGCAGCTGGGCGGGCGAGTAGCGCAGGCCGAGCAGCAGCGCGTTGCTCTCCTCCGCCAGCACCGAGAGCAGGTACTCGTTCCTCTGCGGAGAGGGCGGGGCTGATGGTGAGGGTGGGAGGGGCGGGACTCAGGGACTAGGGCCAGAGGAGGGGGCCTGGGAGGGGGGTGCTCATGAGTGAGGGTTAGAGGAGTCCTGGGCGGTGGGGGGGTGTGGCCTGCTGGGTGAGTACTGGAGGGTGTGGCAGGGGCTGGGCAGGGCCGGGGCTGGGGGTGGATGATGGGCGAGGGCTACAGGGGAGAAGCCGGGGCTGCAGGGGTCGGGTGGGGGCTAGAGGGGTGGGGCTGACGTGAAGACGTGGCTAACAGGGGCGGTGCTTATGAAGAGGAGGTAGGGCGGTGAAGAGGTCTGGGCAGGTGAGGGGGCTGGGTAGGTGGTGGGAGGGGCTATCTTTGGGGGCGGGGTCGACATGGGCGGGGCTCGTTGTGGGGGCGGGGTGGTGGGCGGGGCGTGTCCCGCAGTAGGGCTCGGCAGGGTGGGAAGGGCTGAGCCGGGGTATAATCCAGGGCACCCTTCCACGTGTTAGGTTGCTACTACCCTCGAACAGAAAGGAACGTGTGGGAGAGGATGTGGAGAACTGGAGCCCTGGGCGCTGATGGTGGAGTGTAAAATTAATTATACAGCAACTGTGGAAAACAGGATGCCAGTTCCTCAAAAAATTAAACATAGAGTTAACAAATGATCCAGAAATTCCACTTCTGAGTCAAGTCTGCAAAGGATTGGAAGAGAGATTTGCACACACGCTTGCGGAGGCCCTATTCGCAACAGCCAAGGGAGGCGCAGCGCCAGCTTCTGTTAGTGGATGCTGGACGGACAGACGTAGCCCGTCCCGGAGGAGCACTGCAAAGGCGGGTGTGGCTCAGCCCACCACACGGACGCACCCTGAGGACACGTGCTGAGTGAAATAGGATGGACACAAGAAGACGAATCTGTGACTTGGCTTGCCTGAGATCCTGAGCTGTCAGGTGGACAGAGACAGAAATAGACTGGAGGGGTCGGGCTGGGGGCTGCAGAGGAGAAGATGGGAGTGTCCTGGAGCAGGACAGCTGGACGCTGCACGGCGAGTCCTCCATGCCTCGGACTGTGCACCCAGAAATAGGTTGGATGGTAAATTGTATGCTATGTGTGTTTTACCATACTTTATTAAAATCAAAAATAAATACAAACACAGCATTTCAGTGACCTCAAAGTTTTTTCCAGCTCAAGTTATGTGAAAAAAGTATACTTGATTTATACTTATTTGCAGTTTGGATGTCATTAATTCCCAGCCTAAGGAATTGAAAGTGATTAAACCTGAAAGGCATTCTGGGTCAATGACTGACCACCCGTCCATAGGCCATATTACCATATTCTCTCTGTACCTTTTCTGTGCATAGCTACAGGGATTGTCACCTGTGTCACAGCTGCCTGTGTATTCAGGGCAGTCACCTGCTGCATAGGTTTGTAGCCCAGAAGTGGAAGGTTAATGTGTAGCCTGGGCATGTGGTGGGCTCTGCCATTGGGGTGTGTGATGTCTCCACGGAGACAGAGCTGACTGGTGGTGCATTCCTCAGAACATGTCCCTGCTGTGTGTGTGTGTGTGTGTGTGTGTGTTTGTATACAGAAACATAAGTATATATTTATATTTTAGGAAGTCTTTGCCCAAGTAAAACTGGAAGCCAAATTCTATGCAACCATTTTCCTCAAGAAATCAAAGCCTCCTGTAGTTTGCACATTTATTTTAACGTCCAATTTAGCAAACCCCACTTGTCCCAGTTTGAGTCACATGCCGTGGCAATTCTGGGAACAGAGGTGATGCCCCGTCCCTTTGGTTTCCAGGTGGGAAGTAGCCACTTGAATTTACTGTTCACAAGAGGGGACATTCCCACTTGGGCACTTTCAGAGAGTGACTGTGAAGCTTCATGCCAACAAATAGCAAAGCAGAAACAAACTCCTTTCAGTGATGGCCAGAAATATTAGGGAGCCCACCCATGGGACGAGGGAGTCAGCTGGGGAAGGAGAGAGCCAGAACACACAGCTGGGAGCTCCACAGAGCAGGGACTCTCCACTCCCACCATGCTCACATCTGGGGATGCGAGGAGGTACAGGCCAGGGAAGGGTGGGGACTTTGCCTCCCAGGCGGTGGCACAGACTGTGACCACAGAAGAAAAGAAGATGCTGCCTGTGAGTTTGGCACTTGATCTTAGCCAAATGGCTGAGAAGTGATGCCTTGAGATTTTGGGGTCAAGTCTCTCCTTCCTAGATATGTGTGGCAAGAGGAGGCCAATGTTTGGCCCCTGCTGTAACTCTGCCCCCACCATGAGTGTCATAGAAGAGAAGCAGGTGCTCACAGTGAGTTTATTAGGCAGCCAAAGAGGTGCTAACAGGTTTGCTGAGGCCACGTGGAGCAGAGACACTGAGAGGGGGGAAGCATGAGGTCAGGACAGCAGTGGGGACACAGGGGACCCCTCTCCAGGTAGGGGCAACCCCTTACCCAGGCCAGGACTGGACAGACGATGTTGTGAGAGGCACAGCCATAGACAGGGGGACCTGACCCTGCTGGCCCGGGAGATGTGCCCATTAGCAGCTGGACCTCTGGCCCAAGGAGAGGCTGCAGCAAATTGGGCGGGGGCAGGTGGGACGACAAAAGAGGGACACACAGGAGGCTGGGCGGGAGCAGGCAGGACGGCAGAGGAGGGACACACAGGAGGCTGGGCGGGCACAGCTTGTCTGTAAGGAGGAGGTGGGGGCACAGCAGGCGGGCCTGCACACAGGGCGGCAGAGCAGGGACATACAGGAGGAGGGTTTGCAGCAGGCCTGCTTGCAAGGGGAGGATGTGCAGCAGGCTGGCTGGCAGCTAGACTGCTGGCAGCATGAAGAGGACTCTCCAGAGCAGACGGGCACAGAGCAGGCCTGCTGGCAGGGGGAGGAGGTGCAGCAAGCTGGCTGGCAGCTAGACTGCTGGCAGCATGAAGAGGAATCCTCAGAGCAGACGGGCACACAGCACACAGGCTTGCAGCTCACAGGGACACAGCAGGCCTGCTGGCAGGGGGATGGAGTGCAGCTAGACTGCTGGCAGCATGAAGAGGAATCCCCAGAGCAGACAGGCACAGAGCAGATGGGCTTGCAGCTCACAGCGACACAGCAGGCCTGCTGGCAGGGGGACGAGGTGCAGCAAGCCGGCTGGCAGCTAGACTGCTGGCAACATGAAGAGGAATCCCCAGAACAGACGGGCACAGAGCAGGCCTGCTGGCAAGGGGACGAGGTGCAGCAAGCCGGCTGGCAGCTAGACTGCTGGCAACATGAAGAGGAATCCCCAGAGCAGATGGGCACACAGCACACAGGCTTGCAGCTCATGGGTACACAGCAGGCCTGCTGGCAGGGGGAGGAGGTGCAGCTAGACTGCTGGCAGCATGAAGAGGAATCCCCAGAGCAGACGGGCACACAGCACACAGGCTTGCAGCTCACGGGCACACAGCAGACCTGCTGGCAGGGGGATGGGGTGCAGCTAGACTGCTGGCAACATGAAGAGGAATCCCCAGAGCAGACAGGCACAGAGCAGGCCTGCTGGCAAGGGGACGATGTGCAGCTAGACTGCTGGCAGCATGAAGAGGAATCCCCAGAGCAGATGGGCACACAGCACACAGGCTTGCAGCTCACGGGCACACAGCAGGCCTGCTGGCAAGAGGATAGGGTGCAGCAAGCCGGCTGGCAGCACAAGGGTATGCAGGAGCTGGTGCAGACTGGTTGGC
>CAUYON010072508.1:0-19040 GCA_963573935.1 Arctocebus calabarensis | reverse complement strand
TCTCACTTTATCGCCCTGGGTAGAGTGCCGTGGCGTCACACTGCTCACAGCAACCTCCAGCTCTTGGGCTTAAGCGATTCTCTTGCCTCAGCCTCCCTAGTAGCTGGGACTACAGGCGCCCGCCACAGCGCCCGGCTACCCTTTTCACTTTTGAAGTGCTCTGGTTTGGAGGCTACATGAACAACATGATGACTTTCTGGCACTGGGCAGGAGGGGCTGTGTAACCACACCGAAGCCACAGAAATGGCCCCTGTGTCCACCCAGCCCAGCCTGCCTAGTACCTGGCAGGTCTGAAGGGGATCACAGATCCTAACTGCAAAGGGGAGGCCCACCACCAGCCCAAATCTAAAAATGTAACTACCCCAATCACGAAAACGTAACTAATTAAGTGCATCCCCTCTTGATAAGAAAGAAAACAAAAGTGGCACAAAAATACACAGCTGGCCACGCAACCACACCCTTCCAGGCACATTCTCAGAGCCCCCACATGCTCGCAGACGCTGACCCATACAACCTCACGACCGCAGAGACAGCTAACCGTACACTCACACGCAGCCGGTCTCCAGCCCCACACGACGGAGCACAGGTACCACACCTACAATCGTGTCACTCCAAGTCTCTCTCAACACCCTGACCATGCCCACCTCACCCCCCCACACACACACCAACTATCCCAGACCTGCCCCACCCAGGGCACCCACAGGCACCTATGCTCCATCCGTGCCTCTTGTACAGTGGACCCGCCACGTCTCCAGGGCCTCCGCTTGCAGCAAAGGTGTCCTGTTTCTGTTCCTCTGCCTGTAGCAGTTCTTGACCTCATCCCATTGTCCCCCAATCTCCTATCCTGGACCTTGGCAGGACTAAACACCTGCAGGATTCTCTGAGGTAAGATGCTCCACCCCCCACACACACTTGGCTTCCCCAGCAGGGTTCCCTCAGGCCTTGCAGAGGGCCTGTGGGTGCAGGGCTGGGCTAGCTTGGGCTCAGGTGCGTCAGGAGCCCAGCCATGGTGCAAAAGCTGCCTCACCAGCGGCTGTGGTAGGGACGCTAGCAGTGGTATCACACCATGTCGCTGGTAGCAAGTGCAAAGTTCTGACAGAGTGTGGCCCTCCTAAATGCTGCCCCCAAGCCTGGGCTGGGCCTCAGGGGCCCCTGTGTGCCCTACTCTGAGCCTGGCCCTAGGAGGGCTGGAAGATAAAACACAGACACAGGACCTCCCCGGAACCTGAGCACCAAACCCTGTATCCGCCCGTGTCCGCCCGTCTGGGAAAGAGGGGAGAAGAAAGGGGAAGTAGGTAGGGTGCTGTCCTCACCCCTGCGCCCCCACCCAGGACGTGGACTCTACTGAGTCACCAAAGATTCAGGGTGTGAGTGAAGGTTAGCCAAGGATGAACCCCACAGCGGGGTGGCAGGCATTGGGGTGGTGAGTGGGGACTGTGGTCCGAGGTGGGGCTGGGGTAGCATAGGAAGCCAACAGCCTGGGAGCCAGAAACAGGAGGGCCACAGGGAAGGAGCAGAAGCGGATCTGTAGTCCAGCGGAGGAGGGGGCGTCCGGCCAGAGGTGCTGCACCTGGCTGCAGAGCGGGGCTCAGGGGCACCTAAGGATGGAGTGGAGCCCTTGGGTCAGGCTCCCTGGGGAGTGGAGGGGAAAGAGCCCCAGGAAGAGAGGATGAAGAAAGGACAGAGCATTGAGGGAGGAAAGAAAGGCAAGGGAGGCAGTGGCCCTCCGAGCACGGGAGGGAGGACGCCTACCCGGGGCAGAGACCCATGCCCGTCCCCACTGCCCCTCGAAACAACAGGAACTACTACCCACCAATGCCCCCAGGAGACCAGAGCCTACAGCATGGAAGTACGGAGAGCCACTCAGGGACCGAGTCTGCCGGACTCCGGCCTTGCTCTCTTGAGGTCCCAGGCCCTTCCGGGGTCTGTTTCGAGACCTGTGGGGCCATCCTTTGGCGCTCAGTCTGGGAGGGCCCCGAAGGTACTCAGTCTCGCAGCAGCAGGGCCGCCCTAGACATGGGGAGGCAGGGGCTGGGCTAAGGGCCTGCAGCAGCCGTGCCCAGCCTGCCACAGAGCAGAGGACAGCAGGGCCATGCCTCAGTCTCCAAAAGACCCAGGTCAGACTTATCTTTATATTTCTTTATATTGTCCCAACACCTTCCAGATGACCAATCCACCTCTCAGGATGAAAAACTGGCAGAGCAATAATCCTGGACAAAGAACAGACAAAGACAGAAGCCCCCTGCCACCACCAGACTGTGCAAACTGAAACATGCCCTTTCAGCTGCCCAGGCCTCCCTCGGTTTTCCTATTGTTGCTTTGATGGGGTTAGATAATGCCAGGATCTCACATACTCAAACATCCTCAGATGTTCTAGAAGACCACAGGTGACCCACACCCCAGAGCAAAGCCCCACTGGCCCTACAGGAGCTCAGATGAAGGCAAGAACTTAGAGCTGCGGCCCCCCAGGGAAGCAGGCAGGCTCCAACGTCCCAGGTCTCTGTCCCTGCTGCATGACCTCAGGCAGGCCGTGAACTCTCTAAGCCTCAAATTTTCAAACTCTGGAAAATGCAGATAAAGCCCCTTTCTGCAAAAGTGTGATGCTGTGTAACAGGCAACAGGAGGTAATAGTATCTCAAGTCGTCCCTGTGGTCATTACGAACACGCCACTGTCCAGGAAAGGATCATCAGCATACCAGTGGCCTGTTTCCCATCTGATCCCCAGATAACAAGCTGCTTCTGGGGTCCAGTCACCTTTATTAGCAAACAGAGGTGAGCACAGAGGTCAGGTGGGTTCGAACCTCCCTGGTTTTACATTTCTGTCCATGGCATACCCAGCACTGTCACATGGTAATACATGTGGGCTTGGTGGAACATAATCAGTCTTGGGATTAGAAGAGTAAACAAATGTGTAACTCATGAATTTGCTAATTGTCCTCCATGTTGATTTTCTGCCATTTTTCCTAGAATCTCTGACTGACATACGTGTCACAGCAAGGACTCAGAGATGCCGTGGAGGCCACTGGCATCTAACCTGGACACCTGGACATGCCTTCTTCCCAGCCATCCACTTCCATCCCAGACCCCAGCCCCCGATATCACATAAGGCAGGAAGCCCATGGCACTCAATCTTTTATTTTCTTCGACTGTACACAAACGTAAAACACTTCAACAGCAAGTCTATGGGAAAATTGTTTGGTTTTAAATTATTATGAAACAGAACCTAAGGGGAGCTTTATTAAATAAACATAAAGATGAGGATTTAAGGATACACACCTGCATTCTACCATAGTCATTTTTACTCTACCTTCTGGGTGTGTAAGGATAGAAAAGACACATCAAACCAAATAAACAAAATCCATTTATACCCTGAAACATTGGCAGGCCACTTGAGGGACTGTTCAGAACGTCTACCTCAGACAAGATGGCCTCACCATCTAATAAAAATTAAAACTGATCTGTTGGCCTCTTTGGTTCCAAAATTATGTATAATACATTTAACTGTATTCATTTTTTTTTTGCTGCTATAAAAATAACTTCTTTTTTTCAAATGGCAGTTTCTGACTAATCATGCAACTAAATCAGTGCAAACATTAAAAGCAATCATTCGCTTAAAAAAGAAGCAAAGGATTTCATTTCAAGTATAAAAAATATAAAAAGAGTCGTACGAGTCCAGTTTCATCTACTGTGGGTCAACCCTTTAAATTGCATAGTTCATGTGGCACTTGGACATTTAGAGGGTGAGCAAGTTCAGTGCTCTGCCAAGGGCCACTTCTGGACACCCGCAGATCGGCAAGTGCTATGTCATGTGCATTCAGGCAGGTCTGCAAGTGCTATGCGGGCGGACAGGCGGGCAGGTGAGTGGGCAGGGGCCACATCCATGACTGACCCTGGTGGCCGGAGGCCCACATGGGCAACTTCTGCAAAGCAGCTAAAAGCCTTCCCCAACTCTCCAAGACCAACTAAGCTGCTCCCATCCCCTGCCCTCTGCTAAGAGGGCACCCACACACACACCAGCATTTCCAAATGCCTCCATCTTACCATTTCCTCCTCTGGGCTCATCCCCATGTCTACGGGTCATACCCATCCCTCCCCTAACTAGTCCTAGAGGAATGTCCCCAGTGAAGGGCACAGATTGCAACTTTTTTCTTCCCATTTAGAATAATTCAGATTTTTTTTTTTTTTTTTTTTTTGTAGTTTGGCTGGGGCCGTGTCTGAACCCACCACCCTCGGTATATGGGGCAGGCGCCCTACTCACTGAGCTACAGGCGCCGCCTATAATTCAGATTTTTAACTTAAAAGGTCCATACCTGGTAGGAAAGTCCCTTTTCAGTTATACAATTGTCACAAACGACCTGTCAACTGTTGGCAATTAGTTAAAGCATCAAATTAAGACCCCTCTCTTTTCCCTCCCTCCCCACCCAAAAAACAAACACACACATAAGTCATGTCAGGAACCCAAGTAACAGTCCAATGGTCTTTGCCCCCGTTCTCTGGTCTCTGATGAGCTGTGTCCTCTTAGGGCTGCCTCCTTCCCTCTACAAGGGCAGAAAGACAGGCTCCTCTGATTTCAGCACGGAGGATCCTGAGCGGGGGAAGAAGTAGACGCACTTGCACCAGGAGGTGCTGAGGCAGAGCAGGCTGGGGAAAGCCAAGGGGACACGCAACCCTCTGCTTCCCCACAGGCGCCCCACCCTGCATCTGCTTTTCCTCTCTGGGGCTTTGCTCGCTCTCTCTCTCTCTCACTGTCTCTGTCTTTGTGCTTTTATGTGTACTCGGAAGGCGCAATTCAGAGTGGCCGGGCCAGCTGGTGGGGATGGTGGCTGCTCACCCCATTCTCTCCAACTGACAGGCATTGGTAGCTAAGCTGCCATTTGTCACCACATCCATTTGCTGGTATCCTGGAGGCTGCTGTGTGGGTGGCAGGATGCGTCTGGCTGTGCGTGGTTACGTGTGCATTTTAAAGTATTTCATGTCAGTTGAGGGTTCTCGCTCTGGTTTCGACTGGTTACTCTATGAAGTAGTAGAAAAATATTTCAGGCCTCAAGGCTGCAGTATTTCGGCAGCCTAACGTGACAACCACGCTCAGCCTGCTGTGCACCCCTGCAGGGGCAGGAGGAAGCCCACTGGGGACTATCCTCCACGCCCCACTGCCTTGTCCCCACCTGCTGCCGTCAGGCACAGCCACACTCCTCCACGATCATGTTCGGCACATCCCGCTTGACAATGTTGTACTCGTCGTCGAAGTACAGCATGGACATGGTGCTCAGCTTGGTGGGGATGCAGCAGGAGTTCACTGTGCCAGGGTTCAGGCCCCGCATGCGGTACTGGTTCACCACAGCCGTGTGGAAGGAGGAGGCAGAGCCAGGGACCCCCGCCAGGTATGCTGGGCAGTTGCCCTCACAGTAGTTCCCATAGTAGCCAGTGGGCGCAATGATCCAGTCGTTCCAGCCGATGAGTCGAAAGTCGATGAAGAACTGTTGCCTGCAACAGAGGTTGGTCCGGCCATCGCACTCCAGGCCTCGCTTGCGAATGCGGTGCCTGCTGTCACCCAGCCGAGCCTGCACCACCACAAAGGGCCTGTGTGACTCCTCGCCCGGGTCCACGAACACAGGCACCACGGCCAGCTCCTGGCAGCTGTCACACTGCACGTCCAGGTTGAGTCGCCTCTCACCCCGCTCAAACAAGGCCTGGATGGCCTCCGTGAGTGGGAAGGTGTGCCAACCGCTGCGCTTGAGGTCCACCTTCTTCTCCACCACATTCCACCTGTCACCGTGGCCCTGCTCCTGGAAGTACACCTTGACCCGCACCTTCCGCCGGTTGCCCTTCTCCAACACATAGGGCAGGAGTTTCAGGTAAAGCCACAGGCTGGCCTGTACCACAAACAGGTTCTGGTTGCCTTCATTGGAGATGAAGAAGTACAAGCGGACCCGGGAGGAGGCAAGGCCATCTGCGGAGAAGGGGAAGAACAGGCCACGTTAATTCAACAAGAACATGAGGCAACTGGGGACACAGACTCTCGGCTGCAGGATGCTGGAATGCATCCTCCACACAGCTGGAAAATGTTACTGACCAGAAATACTGTTCCTTGGGCCAGGGCCTCTGTAACCTGGGAGAGGCAGAGAAAATCATTTCCCATTGAGAAACCCGGACCAGTTGGGGTTGTAGGGTCCAGGCCTATAAAATCCTGCCTCACCTCTCCCAGGCCAGGGCTCCCTGGAGACAGGTTGTCAGGCCTCAAAGCTCAACAGAGGAACTTGTCAGGAGGCCAAGATCTTAACAAGTTGTTATGGGTATCTGTGAAATCTGAAAAACAAAACCAGGATTGCAAGGAGGATTTTGGGGTGGGTTGTTTTAGTAGGGCTCTTTTTTTTTTTTTCCGGTTAACTTAGGGCATTGCAAAATCCAGCTGAGCCACCTACTGCCTCTTTCCAGTGTTTACCTAAGCATGATCTGATCCAACCCCCGGTGGAACCTCCACTGCAAACAAGCAAGCTCTGCTCAGATTTCTGACATAGGAACGTGTGGTTTGCAAGCTGCAAAGTGCAGCCCTTGTTTCCAAGTAGTTTTAAGGGACAGAACAGCCTTGAAACTTGAGGTACAATCCTGTGACAAGACTCTGCCTCCCCATTAAAGACACACTCAAAATCTCCAAGGCAAAAGGGGCTGGCATGTTAATTTTCCCAGTAATTCAGCTCAACAAGAAGAATGGCTGTGCCAACCAAAAGATGACTCCCCTCTCATCCTACATTTCAGTGACCCCTCCCTGTGATGATCTCTACTTTTTCCTTTCTTTCCCCCCCCCCCCCCAGGAAGAACAAATAAGGCAACTCTGAGGCTAGGGCTGGTTTTATCAAACCTTCCACCATGCCCGCCCCCGCCCCCAGCCCCTGCCTCAGGCCGCGCCTGGCTCCTCTAATAACGCTGACATCTGACTTTGAAATGGGGGAAACTGCAGCCTTAAAAGCTGGTCTTGGGCGAGCTGCCTGTGACCTGAATCTGTTATTTATAAGTCAAAGAGCTGGCTCCGTGAAACGGACCAGAAATATAACAGCCCCCGCTGTCATTTTGTGCCACCGGGACCAAAAGGCCTCATCGACCTTCCAGAATCACATTTCTACTCTGGGCCCCAAAGCACCTTTTAATCCGAGCCCTCTAATTGCATGTGGAGCTTTCCCTGACTCACTTTAGTGGACAGCTAAAACGGCAATGCATTTCTTTCTAAGCACAAACCAGCCCCGATTGTCTCTGCTTTTCTCCACACCCGGCCATGCAAAACTTTTCATCCCTTTTCATCCCCAGGCTGCCTGCTGCCTGGGGGGGTGGGGGGGGCATTTGCAGCCAGGGGCACAACTGCTCCCCACACACACACCAAGCTCCCTGCTTGCCCCCGCCCTGACTGCACTGGGGCTTCCCTCTCTGCGACCTTCTCTGCAGTCCCCTCGGCTCAAATGGGGCCGAGCTCCAGGCACAAAAGCCAGCCTGGCTCATTCAAGTCCTGAAAAGGACAGCAGAGTCGAAAGCATTTGCAGCATTTAAGCGCGGGCACATTTTTCTCCTTCTTTTAAAGTTCTAAAAGATTTTCCTCTCCCTGATCTTTATATTTAGACAATGTTAGAGATTGGCAACGGGAGGGTGCACAAATTCTGGAAAGAAGTCCTATCCTTTGTTAACTACCAACTCTGCGGTTCTCCGGTAAGGGGGCTGCAGCGGCTGCCAGGCAAGCCCAACACTGGGCTGTTCCCGAGCCGCTTCTTTGCGTAAATGATGGACCTGTTGAGAAGCCTGCCTTCCGCCCGATTCCGGTGCCCACACAATCGGAAGAGAGGTTGCCTAGCTCTCCCAAGCGAGGCTTCAGCAATCCTGGCAAGCCCACGACGCCCGGTGATGGAAGCGGCCCCAGGGGCCTCTCACGCAGACACACACACACACACACACACACACTCACACTCACACTCACACAGACATAAGCACTCCTCCAGCCCACGTATATCAACAAGCACACACATCTCCATCTACACTGCTAAGCCTACTCTCCGATCGTGGGAAACAAAAACATTAGGCAATCACCAAGCAAGTGCCCGCAGAGCCAGGGCCGTGCGCATCTGCCAGGAGGGGGACGCGCGCCCAGAGGCGCTGGGGCCCAATTCCCGAGAGCAAGGGTGGAGGGAAGGGTGCTCTGTGGCAGGAGTTGGGGAGCAGAAAGGGGTCCGCAGCCTGGGGGAAGAGGACTGCAACCCCAGGCTGAGTGCGCAGTTACACGGCCCGGCCAAATGGGTCGAGCCAGGAGTACAGCATGCCCCCCAGGCACGCAGGCTACCAAGGGGAGCTGCCAAGAAGACAGCAAGGGAGCACGAGCCGCGGCTGGCTGCCGGAGGGCTGGACCCACCTGTCTCGGCGAAGCTGATGATTTCTGAGACGCGTTCCTGGCCGTCCGCGCCCGGGCTAGCGTGGCCGTCGAGGTGCGGGATCTCCACGCGGCCATCCTCGCGCACCTTGCCAGCGTGCAGCTTGCGCAGGGCCGTGACCATGGCGGCTTTGGGCACCGCGTGCGTGATGTTGGGCCGGCCCCGCATCTGCAGGCGACTCAAGATGTGCCGCTTCACAGCCTCTAGAAAGTCGCCGTCCACTCGGCCCAGCTCCTCTGGCCGCCGGAAACCACCGCACGAAGTACAGGTGTCCTGGGAACCTCCCGGGGCTCCAGGTGGTGGGGGTGGTGGGGGTGCAGCGGGAGACGGCGGGGGCGTGGGTGAGCCCCAGGCCTCAGGCCCCAGCCAGCCGGCCGCCAACAGCAGAAGGCAGGCGGCCCCCAGCACCCGACCAGGCAGCCCGTCCATGGTGCGCCGCTGGCTACGAGGGCGCCGGCCGCGAGGCGAGCAGAGCCGAGCGCACCGCCGGGCTCCGGGCTTCGGGCTCCGGGCGCGCCGCCCCGCCCCCGCCCGCGCCCGCCCGGGCCTCCGCCCGCCCGCCCGCCCGCCGGGAAGGCCGCTGCCGGCTCGCAGTGGGAGGGGGCCGGCCGGGCCGTGGGGTTTTCCGCGCGGCAGAGAAGGGGCGCCGAGGGCCACCGGGGCCGGCGGGGCACACCGGGAGAGGCAGAGGTCGGTGGGTCACTGCCGCACGGGCGTCTCGGGGCGCCTCGGCATCTGCAGGCTTCTCCCCATCCTCTCCGCGTCGGGGCTCCGCAGTCCCCGCTCGGGTGAACCGAAAACAGCGGCAGCAGCGGCTTGGCCGCCGGGCAGGGAAGGTGGCGAAAGAGCCGGTCGATGCAACTTGGCCGAGACGGAAGCGAAGGCTCTGGAGTCCCGGGTGCGGAGCTGGGCGCGGTTTGGCGCGGCGCTGCGGCGGGCGCTGCGGCGGGGCCCCGCGCTCGCACCTGAGCGCCTCGCCCTCACTGCTTCGTGCCGGAGAAGGGCCACTGGCGGCGGCCACAGGCAGGTCGTCCTCGCCGGGGGCGGGCGGGCAGCGGCGCGGAGCGAGCGCGGTGCTGGGAGCGCCGGGCGCGCGGGCCCTCTCACAGGCGGCGCCGAGCCTTCGGCCGCGGGCCCTGCGGTCCTGCCGGTGCGTCACACGGCAAAGTTATCTCCTGGCTCCCGGGGCGCCGCATCCACGGGCAGGCGGCGGGCAGCGGGCGGGCCGGCCACTGCGCGCTTCTCCGGGGCCTCTGCTCCGCCCGCCTCCTCGCTGCTGCCCTCCCTCCCTCCTCCTGCCTGCCTGCACGGGCCGGCCGGGCGCGGAAGACGAGGGGGACGCAGGGCCCTTCTTGTCCCTTTCTCTGCTGCCTGCTGCAGCAGCAGCGATGTCGGCTCGAGCGCCGAAAACTCTCGCAGAGTCCTCGGGTGCGGGTGCCCTCGCTCGCGCTCTCACTGGCACAAGCTGCAGGGCCGAGAGCGAGCGAGCCGGTGGCGGCAGCGTCCCTGCGCCCGGCCGCGACAGAGTGCAGAGCACGCCGAGGAGTTCTTCTGTTTGCCTTCTCTTCTTTTACTCTCCCGGTTTATTCTCCCAGGGAGGAAAAAAAGCCGCACAGTCTCCGTATATGCGCGCGCGTTGAGATAGACGTTGGCAGAAATAAAAAGGGGAGGGAGGGTGTCGTCCTGCCCGTGCAGGAGGAGACGGTCCGCGCCTCCCCGCTCTGACTTCCCGGGGGTGGGGGGCGGAGGAGGAGGCGGAATCTGTTCAGGTCTGAGCTGCCCACCCCCGCTTCCCCCCGCTCTTTTCCCTTCTGCCTTCGGGAGAAGGAGGGGCGAGCCGGCCCTCTCCCCTCCCCCCAGCAATGCCAGGCTACTTTTGCTGCCTCGAAACTTTCCCACCACGTGGGCGCCCCGGACCCTCGCTCAGCTGGGCAGCGGGCGGCACCGCCGGACGCCTGGTGCAGGATCTGGGCGCTCGCCTCCACCCGCCGCCCCCTCTCCGCCGCCGCGCAGGCCCTGCCCCTGTCCCTGCAGCCGCCTTCCCCAACAAGGAGAGGAGACTCCCGCCGCTGTGGCCGCCCCCGGCCCTCCCGGGGCGCTCCCTTGTGGGCTGGCCTGGCAAGCCGGGGATGGCGGCGTGGCCTCGGACTCCAGGGGCTGGCTCCGCCGGTGGATGCTGCTCCCGGGCTGCAGTGCCTGCACTGAGCGCCCCTGGCCGCCGTCTCACTGGCGGAGGCGTGGGCCCCGCGGGCTGCAGGGCGGGGGAGACGGCAGTCGCTGGAAGCCTGGCCAGCTGCTGCCTCTGCCAGGCCAGGAAGAACGCGTCGATTGTGGGGTCCCAGCCTCTCGGCCCAGAGGCTTCTGAACCCCAGGACTTACTGGGCTGGCAGGGCCTTCAGCACCATCCCCCCCGGGCAAACCCCTTCTCCTCTCCTGCCAACTGGCAAACTTTAGCCTTAAACCCTGGTTCCAGTCAGGGCTCAGCTGCTGCCAGCTTTGTAGGAGTGACCTTGAATAGAGTCCTTGCCTCCTCGTCTTTACCTCCTCTTCTGTAAAGGTACGGTAATACCTATCTCACACGGCAGCCCAAACGAGGCAACTGGGCCAACCGGGTTCCGTTCTGAATCAGCCAGACAAGAAACGCTGTCAGTGGAAACTTGACTCCCAGCCCGGTCCAGAACCTCAAGAGCAATCAGTTCCTTGTGTACCTCCGCACGCCCCCACCAGGGTCTGAGGCAGCACAACAGTGCCCACAGGGCCTTACCCCCTTCCCTCGCAACACTGGAGACTGCGAGGCGAGAAGCGGGATGTACATCTTCTGCAGAGCTTTCATGGGATAGTGGGGCACCCGGGAGCGACCCTGGCGGAAGGTGGCCTCCCGCCCCGCCCCCCACCGCCAATCTCTTGGGCCAGCCCTGCCGCGGAGGGGCTCCCTAGGGACCGCCGGCTGCAAGCCCCGCAAGTCTGGAGCCCGAGCGCCCCCTCCCTCCCAATCGGAGGAACCGCCCTGAAGCCAGTGGGGCAAAACAAGTCAGAAGTAGGGGCCCAGGAGGATCCAGGAGACGGCAGCCCTTCTGCCTCCTTAGAACCTTCTCAAGAGCCATAGTCTCTGCTGCTCTCATCGGATTCCCACCCCTGCCCTGGCAGGGAGCATTTGGTCCCTGATCAGGAAAGAGGTGCTTCTGCCCAGTGATCCTGACCCCAGCTGGCTCACCTCCTGGGCTTTTTCTCACCAGGCACTTGCTACTCTGGCCCTCTGGCTCTGACCATCATCACAACCACCAAAATCATCCTCAGTCTCTAAGAACCAGCCCAGTCTCTCCTCCTTGGTAAAGCTCCCTGACTCTCTTGTGCCCTGAGGAGGTTTTTCCCTTACTGGGCCCATCAGCCCTGTACTGGCTGTTACCTCCTCACTTGTCTATCTCCTTTGTGGGTACCAGGCCTTCTGGTCCCTGTCTGGTGCCAGACCTAACAGATGATCAGGGAGAGCTTATGGAAGCAATGATGGACTGATTGAATGAATGAAGGAGAAAAGTCATTAAGCAGGTGAAGGATTTAACACCCCCTACCTCCTGGACAAACCCTAGCAATGGTGTACCTGACCCTTTTATATCCAGCCCCACCTGGGCTGGATGGTGCTGGGGGATGGGAGGGAGTGTGGGTGAGGGCTCCCTGCCTTCCAGAAGGTGCAGCACCCTGCTCATTGGGCCTGGCACCAGGGACAGGCAAAAGCTACTGTGTCCTTGCTGGTGGGAGGAGGGTCCACACTTTGTTCCCCTGGTGGAGGAGCTGTCAGCCCCGCTGCCAGTCATCTGCTGGGAGGAACTGGGTCAAGCGGTAGTCAGAAACCATCTGCTCGAGAAGCTGGGATTATCCCGCCCTCTGCTGATCCCCCCAGCCCACGGGAGTCAAGGGTGTAAATTGAGTTCTTCTAGATCACCTTTGTGCTTTGAGGGGGGCTCCCCATCCTATTCTGAGAGACAAGGGCCTGTTCCTATTACTTTGAAGCCTCATTTAGCATTGGGCTCATTCTCCTGGTGCTGGTGACCTCAGTCTTCAATCTCCAGCTAGGGATGTGATTGCACCTGTCAGTTTTGAATGCAATAATGTGCATGGGTGCTACAACCAACACCCTTCACGTGGGCGGCAGGACCAGGCTGCCCCCACACAGGATGCTGGCTCCCTGCCGCCATCAGGGAACTCCAACCCAATGGCAGGAAGGAAACATGGTGACACTTTGGATTTAGATATACAGAAGATGGGGGGGTGTCCTTTGGAAAGCTCAGACCACTTTCTCTCCCACCAGTGTTTTGTTTTGTTTTGTTTTTGCATAACCATCATTACTTGTCAACTTAGGGATGAGGCAAACAGCTAAAAGTGATGAAGCAAACCACTATAAAAGTGAGCCTTAGGGCTCATTTGCAAAAAGAATTGAGAACCCAGGCTCTTGGCCTTAGAGCCCCTGCATGGTATGGGGGTAAAGAGATGACCTTCACATCAGTGGGCACAGTTTCCTGGCCTGGAGAAGGGTACTCAGGTCAGGAACCTGGCATGTATTTTTCCACTGCTGGTCAAGAAGTCATTGATGGTCAGGTGCAGTGGCTCATGCCTATAATCCTAGCACTCTGAGAAGAGGATGCAGGTGGATTGCTTGAGCTCAGGAGTTTAAGACTAGTCTGAGGAAGAGCAAGACCCCATCTCTACTAAAAGTAGAAAAACTAGCAGGGTGTTGTGTCAGACACCTGTAGTCCCGCTACTTAGGAGGCTGAGGCAGGAGGATTACTTGAACCCAAGAGTTTGAGATTGCTAGAAGCTATGATGACACCATAGCACTCTACCCAGGGCAATAGAGTAAGACTCTGTGTCAAAAGAAAAAGTCACTGTTAGCAAACATCACCATCATAAGTCACACTTGTCCAGAATAACTCGATGTCTGCATGAAAGGAGCTGCATGCTGGGCCCAACACCATGTCCTACCTAACCAGTAGCCCTGCTTGTAGGAGCTAGCCTAAGCCTGGAACCAAGTTCAAAGGTACCTCCAAAAGTCAGATGATCAAGCTTACCTTTGTAAGCCAATCTGGAACCAGGCAGAATGCCCTAAGGCTACCTCATGTCTTTGAGGTCACAGAGTCAAGTCTTGGATGAGAGTGGGCATGGGAGGGGTATTTTGGTAAGATAGCCCCCTATTTCCCCCCACCAGGGCAGGCAGCCGGACAGCTCCCACCTCAGAAGGGTCCAGGCAACTGACTACATCCTAAAACTCTTCTGTGGCCTCAGCGAGGGTACCTATCATCTCTGGCCTGGCACATACAGTGCCTGACTCAGTGAGTACTTATGGACTGAAGGGAGGGACATCACTTGGGACAGATGAAGGAGCTAAGGTACCCGGCATGACTTGGCTAAAACCTTGTGGGTAAGCTGCAGGCCTGGGACTGTAGCACAGACCCTTCCTTTCAGGGGCTGACATGGCAGGCCACCCCGTGCTTTCATGTGTGCACCCCTGTGAACACAGGCACATCACACCTTCTCAGGCTCCTATCCTAGTTCCTGTACAGGCTTTAACTCAACATCATCTTGTGGGCTTCTCTTCAACTGTGTTACTTTTGAACTAACTTCTTCAGCTCCCACACCTTGGAAATCTGTTGTTCTTTTTGCAAGAACCAAACAAATTGTTGTGCCTGGGCCCCATTCTAAAAAAGACTGAGGGGCCCTGAAAGAGCTTGATTGGGAGAACCCACCTTCACTTCACCCTAGCAAAGGCTGGGGGTGGGAGTACTGGAGGCTCTGCGAGAGTAGGAATTAACATGTTTGGAACACTCAGGAAATATTTCAACAGCAGGCCCCATGGGGATGGCTGTCCAAGTTGGTATATTTTCTAGAAAAAAAAATAGAGGTGCTAAATACAGCAGTTGGTTAGTGGCCCACTTCAAATTGCTAATCATAAACTATTCCTAGCACAGAATTTCTTCCCATTCATTCAATAAACACGCTGAACTACTGCTGGGAATATAGCAATGCATAAGTCATGCTCCCTGCCACCACTACTCTGGTCTACATGAACAGGCATGGCTTGGGGAGATGACTGGGACAAAGCAGAGGGCGGGGACAGGGCACCCGCTTCTGCAGAAGTCTTGGGATTTGCACTGACCCATGCAGTCAAGAGGAGGCATTTTCCAGGTGGATTCCAGGTGTGAGGAAGAAAGGTGGTCGAGGACAGGGGTCCATGTGATGAGACATGTAAAAGCAGGGTCTAAGGGAAAAACCAGGGCAAGTTCAGTAGCTGGGCCCTGGGAAGAGGCAGGGGGACTTATCAGCCTACAGAGGGATAATAAGGCCAAGAGGACATGCAGTCCCTTGCAGGGGTGTTTTAGGACATTGGCAGCATTGTAGTAGCTGAGAGATCCAGGTCCTCAGCAGGGAGGAGATGAGGGTCAGAAGCAAGGTGATAGCAATAAGAACTACATGGGAAGAAGAGGAAGGATTTGGACTCCCCCTGTCAGGACACCAGCAGGAGGCAGCTAATGGGAGGCGGGACTCTAGGACTTCTTAGACACAAGTCCCAGGTCCCCATGTGTGGCCCAGAGCCCAATGAGTTGCTTATTTTGCATCTAACAAAACAAAAGAGGAGCATTCCTAAGGTGTCTTTGCTTTGGGTCTCCATACTCAGCTGTGTCCACTTTGGGAACACTTGGGTCAAAGTACCCAACTCCCTGTAAATAACATTCCTCAGTCCTCAGCTGTCCTTGGACTTCAAAGCTGACCTTTGAGATCTACTCCTTGGTGGATGAGAAGTGACCTGCCTCTTTAGTAGCAAAGAAAAATGCACAGCCAACCCAATGTAGCATTAGATTCTAATGGATGGCAAGGGGCAGTGCAGAAACCAAGAAAATGATACAGACCTGACATTTTTGCTTTTGAAACAAAATCAGTAAGCCTGTTACTTCATTTAAGTGTATGAAACCTGAGGACCTCTGTTCCCAATTGCCAGCACCCTATCCAGCTGCTATTGTATACTCCATATTCACCTAACTCCCTTCCTGTGAAACAACCACATGAAGTACTTCCAAGAGAGAACTATCAGAGTGCCAGGCTTCTTGCAGGTTCTCCCCTTCCTGATGTAAGACTCTAATTGAATTTTCTGCAGTCAGTAAATCGGTCTCTATCTCACCATTGAAAAGAGCGCCACAGGGGAACTGCTGTGATTATAGAAGGAGAGAAAACTTCAGCCATTACTAGCTTAATCTGCCCCCATGCCAGGCCTATTGATTGGCTAGTAAAGCTGTGTTAATTTCAAGTCTTCTCAACTTTCAGCCCTTTCCCTTTCTGGCTGGGCTTTGGGCTCCTGGCTACAGCTTCAGCTCCAGGAAGGGAGCTGGTTCTCCCTGACTTCTCTCTACCTTCCCCAGGGCCTCAGGCCCCAGGAGTCAGGTGCTAATCTGAAAAAAGGAGGCATTTCTCAAATACTTGGACCCAAGTGCATTCAACTCTTTCAGTACCTTCCCTTTCCCATACATGGGTTGAAATGCCCCAGGAGGGAAAAAATGAATGAAAAGAGAAGGACCAGATCCTTGCTTGATGGATAAATGTATTTATATCTAATTAAGAGACCCTGCTGTGAAGGAGGTAGTGTTTTAGTTCTGGCCTATTGAGGGATAAACACTTATTGTGTACTTGCTATCTAAGTGGGTCAAAGATTCCCAGAGTCAGTCTGCATTAGTGCTGCCAGTGGACCCATATAGAGCCCAAGGTCCACCTGCCAGCAGGCCCTCTCTACCCAGAGATTTTTCATGCAAACTGGTCTCAAGATAGGGATCTGAGGATTTGCCCTTATATACTTTCCCAAGGGAAAAAAAAGAAGAAAAAGAAAGATGTCAAGATAGATTAAAGAGAAAACAAGCATCTTTAGGATAAACAAATAAAAAACATTAAACTTTCATTTGACCTTCACCTTCCTTAGAACATCTGATCTTCCTCATACCCCCACAACTTCCTACTGATTCAGAAATAACACCACAGAGCAAGGAACCTAAAAATAAAAAGAACCTGCCAATGCCTTGGTTTTCATCAGGAATACAGGTATTGAAACATTCAACTGACAATGACTACTACTAGTCACATGCATTATTATAGAATCCCTTTAAGACATTTTTTGCATCTTTACAGCCGGACAGCTCCCGACTAAACTCAGCTAACCACGAATCCTTTAGTAATTAAATCTATGCACTCTCAGACACACTCACAGGTTTTGCACATACGGAGCATAACTAAACTATGCCACTCACGAGAGCATGTTCTGGGTTCAGGGCTCCTCAGGATGGTCTTCAATCCTTCCTGATACCTCCACCTATTCCCCCAAAAGGTTCTATATTTGTACGGAGGACATAGTAGGAACAGAGCACCAAACCAGGCAAGGACAGGTCGGTGGCACTTTGGCAGCAAGCACAGGGCCACATGGAAGGCTGTATGTGGCAGCAGATGCCCCAGGGGTATGCAGAGGATAAAGGGCGCTGAGAGGAGAGCATCCGGGGGTGGGCGCTGAGGGTTGGAGCCACTCTGAAGGAGGTAGGGCCAAGCCCATCAGGGTCATGGAGGTGTGTCTGGCCAGTACCTTCTAGACAGCAAACTCCTAAAGAGTGGAGTGGGGTGGTGGTGATTCCACAGGGCTGCCACACCAGCCCTGAGCTGCCTCATCTACTTTTCTCTTGCATGAAAGAAAAAATCCTTGGGAGTTTAAACCATTATTTTGGGTTTTCCACTCTATGAAGCCAAACCTAATGTCAACTGATTCAAGCTGAGCTGGGATGACCCTCCATCAGGGAGCTGAAGACAAGAAACAGAAAGGGGCAGTCAGTGAAAAGGAAGGAAACCAGGACAGGTGGTGTCCCACAGCCAGGGGTGGACGCATGCAGCAGGGAGATCCCCAGAGGAGGCCAGGAGAGGGCGCTGTGGTTGGCAATCTGGGGTGGGGGAATTCATTTAATTAACTAGGAGCAAGGAGGCATGGAGGATGTGTAAGGGTGCAGTCTGTCCCCCTGACCCAAGTTCCAGAGAACCTACCACTGCAAGGCTGGGGCTGGACTGGCGCTTCTTCAGCTGGGAAGCCCCCAAAAGTGGGAGACAAGGGATGGCTGATGCTCAGAAGTAGGTGAGCAGAATGTGCGGAGCTCTGCAGGCCAGCCCTGGGGCCAAGTGCAGGGACAGGCCCCCAACCCCTAGAGTGTCTTAGATGGGAAGGTGGAAACAGCTCACACAGAAGCTGGACCATGAGGAGGCGCAGCAGGCGGTGGTGGACAGGAAAAGGTCAATGCAGGAAGGGAACTCAAAGGGCTGGATGGGAGGGGGGTGTGCGTGTGTATGTGAGGTGTGCGTGTTGGGCCATCTGTGTGGTGTGGAGTATGTGTGTTGGGGTGTGGGTGCTGTATGTTGAGCTGTGCGTATTGGTTTATGTGTGCTGTGATATGAGATCATATGTATACTGAGGCATACATGCTGTGTGGAGTGTGTTTGGGGCATAGATGCTGAAAAGTGTGTATGTCTAGATACGTGACTGAGTCACCCAAATACAGGAGCCCAGTGACTAGTCTCAGGAAGCTCCGGGACAGACCTAGAAGGCAGACTTGCTCAGGGTTTGTGACTAGGACGAGGAAGAATATAAAATGACAGGTGTCTGGCATGGGAGCCCCATTCCCCATGCACACCTCACATCAGGGACAGGTCCTCAGTGGGTGCCCTTGGGCTGAAAAGCTGTGGACTTGCTGAGCCACACTGCTTCTCCTGCAGCCCCACAGGCCAAAGAGAACACGTATCCCAGCTTCCAGGAATGGCTTTCTCTGGAAATGTAAGGAAGCATGGTCTGCAGGATGAGAAGGGACAGGAAGAGGGAGGCAGTGCCCTCCCCATCAGGGGTCCCAAAGCACCAGCTGAGAAGAAACCGGTGACTCTCCCCAGAACCACCCATCAGCATCAGCCCCAGGCCCCGCGACAGCTCACCTGAGCCCACTGCTTGGGCTGTTTCCTTAAGCAGATGCTTATCCCCAGCCTGCCCTGGGTTATAAGATGTGCTGCTTTTGGAGACAAAGTAATGACAGCCAGGCTATCAGGAAAGCTCCCTGTATGTTACAGTACAAAGAATCATTCCTCAGGTGACACATGGTTCATTACTACCTTGCTCCTCACTCACCCACTGAGACTCCCTTCCAGCTGCTGGAATCTCCTCCTAGTGATCCTAACAGGCCATGGATCTCTGGCATGACCAATCATCCTGGCTTGGATGGGCCATGGGGTTTTCAGTGGTAAAATTAGGACGGTCCCAGACAAACCAGATATGCTATATACCTCTCCCCTTTCTGTCTCTACGCCTGCCATTTGCTCAGCCTGTAGGGCCCTCACCTGGAAAAACACTCTATCCAAACTTGCCTCCAGCATCACGGCCTTCCTAAAGCTTCTAATCTCTGACTCCATTCAAACCAAAGACCCTGCCACATGGTTCTCTGTGCCATCCTGGTTGTCTGCAGAGAGCTCCAACAGAGCTTCAATACTTTACTGTCTAGATGAGTTAAATGCTCTGTCTTGCCCACAAGACTCTGAGCTTCCAGAGGACAGAGCTATGCAGGTCATGGTTAAGTCACAAGT
>CAUYON010072507.1:0-10807 GCA_963573935.1 Arctocebus calabarensis | reverse complement strand
TCAAGCTGTCACCCTGGATAGAGTGCTGTGGCATCACAGCTCACAGCAACCTCCAATTCCTGGGCTCAAGCGAGTCTCTTGCCTCCACCTCCCAAGTAGCTGGGACTACAGGTGCCCACCACAACGCCCGGCCATTTTTTGTTTGCAGCTGTCATTGTTGTTTGGCAGCCCCAGGCTGAATTCGAACCTGCCAGCTCAGGTGTATGTGGCTGGCGCCTTAGCCTGTTGAGCCACAGGTGCCGAGCCTGAAATGAGATGTTTTTTTTTTTTTACCTTATTAATAGGTATGTTCTATTTTCTTATGATGGTACTTGTGTTTACTTACTGTATCCAAGAAACTGAAGAATTAAAATCATTAGATATTGTTTAAATAACCCTGGCAATATGTTCAAAAGCATCAATTAAGGTTTTAGAAAATGTGGCACATTCAGAGACCAGGTAGACTATTCTGGTTATATATGCTGTGATCCAATTTCATGAAATGTAACTAGAATGCTTTTAGTATGAAATATTGAACTTTTTGATTAGGATGTCAATATATTCCTTTAATACACTCCCTTCCACTTATAAATTTTTCACCAAAAAAATAGCATTTTATTAATGTATATTCCAATATATCAGCCATTATTCACAATAGTCAAAAAGTGGAAACAACTCAATATCCATCAACTGATCAATGGTTAAACAAAACACGGTGTATCTATGCAATAGAATATCGTTCAGTCATAAAACGAAATGAAGTACTGATGTAAAGACAAAGATGTCACACACAAAAGGACAAATATTCTATAATTCCATTTACATGAAGTGCCCAGAGCAGGCAAATCTGCAAAGACAGAAACTAGATCAGTGGTTGCCTGGGCGTAGGGAATGAGAAGGAGTGACCAGGAACGGGTTCAGGAGTTTTGGGGAAGATGATAAAAATGTTCTGAAATTAGATAGTGGTAATGATGGCCTAACTCTGTAAATGTACTAAAACTCACCAAATTGTATATTTTCAGAGGGTGAATTCAATGGTATGTGAATTATATCTAAATGAAATTGTAATTAAAACACACATACACTACATGCATGTATATCACTTAAGGGTTTCTGAATAGATCATTCTCCCCTTAGTGGTTTCTATTTGACTGATGTAAAAGTCTCAAAAACTTTCCACAAATAAAAACATCTCAAAACTCCCCCAAGTGCTTGCTTTGGCAGTACATATACTAAAATTGGAACAATACAGAGAAGATTAGCAGGGCCCCTGTGCAGTATGACAAGCAAATTCTTAAAGAGTTCCATATTTTAAGGGCTAGGGTGCCGGCCCTATATGCCGGAGGTGGCGGGTTCAAATCCAGCCCCAGCCAAAAACTGCAAAAAAAAAAAAAAGTTCCATACTTCTAAGGGATGGGTAAACTTACACCTTATAGCACAATGCACACTATGTGGGTGAAGGGCACACTTATAACGTTGACTCAAACTGTACAAAAGCAAATTATGTAACCAAAACATGTGTACCCCCCATAATATTCTGAAAATAAAAAGAAAAAACTCCCCAAATTTATAAATACAAGCCTGAAAGTTAATTTAAGGAACTATTAGAATATAAAGTCCTTGCAGGCCACAAAAATATTACTTACCATCATAGTTCTATTTCCCTCCACTTCTGACCTTGTTGTTTACATCTTACCACAGTATTTTATACACAGTAAGTGCTCAATAAATGTTTGCTCAAAGGAGGGCGATAAAGTGAGACTCTGTCTCTACAAAAAACAAAGGAAGACTAGAGAACTTGAATGTTGAGAAAGAAGTACTCCTTGCAAGAACAGTGTCTCTGTTAGCAAAAAAGAGAGAGAAAAGGGAAAGAACTTTTCTTTTCCTTTGGTATTTGGCCAGTGTCTTCAGGAAGAGAGATTTTAGAAACCTTCAGAATGTGACCCTATTATAGGAGACGCTATATTTAACCTTCCTGCATTTTTAAATCAAAAAGCATCCTCAATGCAAAAAATTTCTTTCTATAGCAGAGCTAGTGCAAAACACAAGAAACATCTTATTACCATCTCAGATTAGGGAATGTGGTGCTCTGGTTAATACCAAGTCACTATACACAGAGTAGCACTTATTAAATGAAGTGGAACAAAATCACAACGAATTGAGTTGATCATGAGATCATAATCTGATTTTATGGATAAGTCAGAAAACATTTGTGTATCTTGCACTAGCACAGGGTCATCATTATCATCAACTGTCATTATTTACCACGGTGGACTGGTTTTGCACATGTATTCAATAAGGAAGTTTCAGATGAAATGATGCCAGGTAGACCAACTTTTTCTATAGGACAGTAAAATCAAAAGAATGGATAACTCAAACCTAAAAGCTAAATATCTTTTTTTTTTTTTTTTGAGACAGAGCCTCAAGCTGTCACCCTGGATAGAGTGCTGTGGCATCACAGCTCACAGCAACCTCCAACTCCTAGGCTCAAGCGAGTCTCTTGCCTCCGCCTCCCAAGCAGCTGGGACTATAGGCGCCCCCCGCCACAACGCCTGGCCATTTTTTGGTTGCAGTTGTCATTGTTGTTTGGCAGGCCGGGCTGGATTCGAATCCGCCAGCTCATGGGTACGTGGCGGGTGCCTTAGCCTGTTGAGCCACAGGCACTGAGCCAAAAGCTAAATATCTTAACGAGAAAAGGAATATAACAAGCAATTCACCACTATATCATGACAAGAAACACAGAACAAGCTGAATGAAAGCTTAATAAGGAAGAACTAGCATTCAGGAATCCTTACAGAGGGGAGGAGTGAAGGGGAAGTTTCATACAGCCCGCCCTCCAAATATAATATGTTTCATTGCTGGTGGGATGTCAAAGGATGAAGAAGTATAGAAGTATAGAAGCTCTGTAAGCACTGGTTTGATGAAGACACAGAAAGAGAAAAGTACATTTGTCTTCTTGGGCCTTTCAGTGGCTTGCTTTGAGTCAATGCCAAGAAGCGGATCCCACACCAGACCAAGCAAGTGTGGATGCAGCATAATGCTCCGGCGTAGCTTCAAAGCAGCAATTTTATGTGGCACAATCTTTTATCAAATCTGTATGTTTCCAAGTGCTCCGAATTATACCTTTAGGAAAGCACCACTGTACATCAGTAAATATACGTGGTCCAAAATAAAAACAGGATTGTTTAGTGTAACAAGGAGATAATTCCCTGAAAAATATAGTAACAAGCCTACATAAAATTGTATGTGGGATTTAAAGATTTTACAAATTAACTGGTAAATAATTTATCTTAGAACTTCATTAATTATGTTTTTAAACGAAGCCACAGTTAGATTCCCTTTCCTTACTCTCTTCATTCTCTAGGGCAGTGGTTCTCAACCTTCCCTAGGGGTCCCCACAACATGAGGAACTGTATTAAAGGGTCGTGGCATTAGGAAGGTTGAGAACCACTGCCGCAGGGTCTTCTAAAAAAGCATCTTTGAGAAAGGAAGCTACAAATTATCTCCCTTCAAAAAATCAACCCACACATTTTTTAAAAATTAAAATTGTATTAATTATTTAAGTTACGTGTATTCATAGAGAAAAGAATCTGGCACTGAAAATAGTGATCCTCTTTTGTTCTGGGTTTCCACAGATAGGAATGAAAACAATTTACAGAGAGTAGTTGTACAATGAGAAATAGCAGGCTTACAAATTTGCTTCTTAAACAACTATAGGGGAGAGGGAGGGAGAGAGGGAGGGAGAGAGAGAGAGAGAGAACACAACTGAATTCAAATAGAGGAGAGGGGAAAGCAGGAAAGGGGGAAAGGAGAGGAGAGAGGGTGACTAATAAGCTCTCACCTAAGGTGCACAATGTAAGGGTATACATTACACCCCCTGGGTAAAAAGCTCAACTACAACTGTGGCTCATCAAGTAGGGCACTGGCCACATATACCGAAGGTGGGGCTTTCAAACCCAGCCTTGCCAAACTGCAAAAACAGAAAAATACCCGGGCGTTGTGGCGGGCGCCTGTAGTCCCAGCTACTCGGGAGGCTGAGGGAAGAGAATCACCTAAGCCTAAGAGCTGGAGGTTGCTGTGAGCTGTGACACCACAGCACTCTACCAAGGGCGATAAAATGAGACTCTATCTCTAAAAACAAACAAACAAAAAAAAAACTTTATATTAAAAAGTAACTTTATGTTTATTAGATACATGCAAAAAGGTTATAATGTAAACAGTTTTACATTGGGAGAGGTAGACTTGAAAAAAAAGAAAAATTGCCAAGTTGACCCTATGTTTAATTAGCATCTGAACATGTCACAGGTCACCATTCTGTGTTCTACCAAGGCTCACAGAAGGAATAGGCTTTTTTTTAATCAGACATTATTTGGTAATTATTCATTTTAGGATAAAATCTACTCTAACCATTCTTGTCATAAAACCACAGTCTACAGCTGTGGTTCTCAACCTTCCTAATGCCGCAGCCCTCTAATACAGTTCCTGTAGGTCGTGAAGCACAAGCTGAGAACCACGGTCTACGGTTGGAAGGAATTGGAGAACTCAGCAGTATAATCTCATTGTCCAGAAGAACAAACTAGTAGGACCACGGGAAGGTCAATAACTTGCACCACATGCCTGATGCTAGCAAAAGCACAGTATTTAAACTGTGGCAGGGAATATGAAAATCATCAAGCAATCACTTCAGGTACTAAAGGAAACTTTCAAAAATATTCCCCTAGTACCTAACACAATGCAAAATTAAACGAATAAGGAAAAGTTTAAAGCTAGGACTCTTCCTGCTGTCTTTCTTTCATAGAAGCAAGATACACAGAATGCTACACTTGAGTTTAATCTAAGGAAAGGAAAATCACTTATGGAGCAACAGAAAATTTAATCCACAAGGTGCCTCCTCCTCAAGTAAGTATGACAGTTTTGTCAATTTTCTACCAACCATTGCACTTAGCTTTGGTATTCTGATGACAGTGGCCTAGGCGTTCCCAAGGAGGGTCTGACTTGACCTACTTAGACCTTGACATCTAGAAAGTTCATCGTTTCCCAGCTTCTCCCCACCATCCGTGAAACAGACCAGAAAGGCTGGTTGGTTGTTCTTGGAGATGAGATGACAGGCCTGCAGATGAATCTGTAGCCTCTGACCTCTCAGCAGAATTCTGACTTGCATGACTAACTAAAGCAGCAGCCTAGATTACCAGAAATATTAGCAATTTTCATTTAAATGAACCTTCTCTAGAGACCCTGTGTAGATGACATGAATGAACTGCTCAAAAATTTCCTTGGCAAACCTTTAACTCTCATTTTTGCTGACACCATTATTTCCGAATGAATAATGAAGAAAAATTACAGAGACAGAAAATTTTTAAAGAAAGAAAAGCAATTTTTTTTCTTTGCTATGTAAAGGCAGTTACCCATGGCTAATACACAATATGTCAAAGGAATAGGTGAAATATCTGAACCCTGGAATCTAAAAATATAATATGAAAATTAAAATAACACCGAGGCAAGAGGGCCCACACACAAAGATGGCTTTTTGGACCTACTGACCATCCCTACAGCTTCAACTGAGATCTTGATAGAAAACTACATTAGAAATTACAATGAGGGACCAATGCGGTGGTTCATGCACTTTAGGAGGCTTACGCAGACGGACTACTTGAGGCCAGAAGTTCAAAATCAGCCTAAGCAACAACATAGCACAGCTGCAACCTGCAACCCTGTCTCTACAAAGAAATAAAAAAACAGCCAGGTGTGGTGGCACACACCTGTGACTCAGCTACCCAGGAGGCTGAGGCAGGAGGATCACTTGGGCTCAGGAGTTTTAGGTTGCCAAGAGCTATGAAAATGCCCACTGCACTCTAGTCCAGGCAACAGAATGAGATCCTTTCTCAAAAATAAAGAAGTTGCAATAATTATCGACTTCATGTTCTCTACCTCTTGAGATATAAAGAAAAGTACAAATTACACTTTGAGTACCAGACCAATGTAAAAAAATATATATATATAAAATTAGTTGTAATGTCACTGAAGAAATTAGTGTACAACTAGAAGAAGAATGACATCAAAATAAGTAAACTCTCAAAGAGACTGAATCTATCTATATGATGCTCAATCTTATGTAATCAGGTGAATTATTTCAGTATGATTTCCTTAATCCACCACATTGAAATTAGATTATCTAACATCATGCTCCTAAAGAGGAAAATCTAACCCTTCAAAAAAAACCAAAAAAAAAACAAAAAACAAAAAAAGACCTTGACCCAATTTCTTCACCACTATAAGTCACAATGCCTAAAAGGAAAAAAAAAAAAAAAATGAATCAAGCATGGTGGCTCACACCTGTAATACTACCAATTTGAGAGCCAGGGCAAGGAAGATCACTTGAGGCCAAGAGTTTGAGACCAGCTTGGGGACAGAATAAGAGCCCATCTCTGGAAAAAAAATTAAAAATCAAGCCAGGTGCGGTGGCTCACACCTGTAATCCTAGCACTCTGGGAAGCTGAAGTGGGTGGATTGCTTGTGCTCAGGAGTTTGAGACCAGCCTCAGCAAAAATGAGTCCCATCTCTACTAAAAATGGAAAAAGTAGCCAAGTGTTATGGTGGGCACCTATAGTCCCAGCTACTTGGGAGACTGAAGCAAGGAGATAGATAACTTGAGCCCAAGAGTTAATGGATGCTGTGAACTAGGACACCACGGCACTCTACCCAGGGCACAAACTGAGACTCTATCTCAAAAAAAAAAAAGAAAAATTAAAAATCATCTGGGTCTGGTGGCATGTGCACGTAGTTAGTACTGAAGAGGCTGAGTCAGGAAGACACATCAGCCCAGGAGTTTGAGGCTGCAGTACGCTAGCCCATGCCACTTCACTCCAGCTTAGATCTCAGAGGGAGATATTGTCGCTTAAAAAAACGAAAGTCATTATGTTTACTTAGCACGGCACCGTGCATCATCCAAACCAAGACACTTAACTGAAAGTGAAAGAGGGCACTGTCAAAAATTACAGCCAGCGACAAGGCAGAACAACAGGAACTGTCTGTCATTGCTGATGGAAATGTAAAATGTTAACAGCCACTTCAGAAGGCAGTTTGACAATTTCCTCCAAAGTTAGACAACGCACCACGCAACCTAGTAGTCATGCTCCTAGGTATTTATTCAAGAGAACTGAAAACTTCTGTTCAAGCAAAAATGTATCTGTGAATAACAGCTTTACTCATAATCACTAAAAACTGGAAGCACCAGATGTCTTTCAACAGAAGAATGGGTAATAGGTACAGTAGTAAATCTGGACAATGTCGTCCTATTCAGTGATGATGAGGAGCAACCTCACACAAGATGGATAAATCTTAAATGCACCTTGCCAAGTGAAAGTGCCAGATCTGAAAGATTACACATTGCATTATTCCATTCATACAACACTCTGAAAGAGACAGGGGACAGAATTAAAGGGACAGAAAACACATCACAGGTTGGGGAAGTGGAGAGTGGTTTACTACAAAGGAAACATACAAAAGAATTTTCAGGAAGATGAAACTATTCTGTAGGGCACAACCATGGCAGATACATGACACTACATGTCTGGCAAAACCCAAAAAATTTTATGACACAAAATATGAACTTTAACATTTGCAAAGTTTAAAAATTTCAACAAGGAGGTTGGAGATCCCAGGATGGAATACAAATTGTGACAAAAGAGCTTAACTGTATTACAAATGCAGAACACAATCTCACTGAGGGGGGAAGACGTTTACAAAGGAGTTGACATAAATAACGTCAGAAAATCATATTTTGACAGGCAACAGTAAGTCTAGAGGCAAAAGGACTTACACATAAACACTGTTTCTAGTTGGTAAAGCTGTTTCTCTTGGTGGTATAAGTCAACATTTCTGAAACTGCTTTACATGCATTCTATAGTCAAACAAATAAATAGATGGTAGATGGTGGAAGCCAGATTACTCAATATCAGAAAGGAAGTTACAGCTAAACTAAGGGGGAAGGCTAGAAAGAATCCTGTGATAACACATTAGAGGCAAGATCATCAGTGTGAATTCATGTTTAACTTAATACGGATCCAGAAATAATTATAGATGTGTGTATGCCTGAGTTGATAAGCATACATATGTTTTCTTGCTCTATGTATTGAGGGTCCTAGAAATAGGACATTCTGGCTTGGCGCCTGTAGCACAGTGGTTATGGTGCCTGCCACATACACCAAAAGTACGGGGTTCAAACCCAGCCCGGGCCAGCTAAAACAACTGCAACAACAACAACAACAAAACAGGCAGGCATTGTGGCAAGGACCTGTAGTCCCAGCCACTTGAGAGGCTGAGGCAAGAGAATTGCTTAAGCCCAAGAGTTTGAGGTTGCTGTGAGCTGTGACATCATAGCACTCTACCAAGGGCGACATAGTGAGACTCTGTCTAAAAAAAAAAAAAAAAAAAAGGACATTCCAGTGGCAATTATCATACTTACTACACAGATGTTGGGTTCTAAATACTGCTATTCAATAAGAGGAACCACAGGCTCGGCGCCTGTGGCTCAGCGGGCTAAGGCTCCAGCCACGTACACCTGAGTTGGCGGGTTCCAATCCAGGCCGGGCCCGCCAAACAATAATGACGGCTGCAACCAAAAAAAAAAAAATGGCCGGGCGTTGTGGCGGGCACCTGTAGTCCCAGCTACTTGGGGGGCAGAGGCAAGAGACTCACTTGAGGACAGGAATTGGAGGTTGCTGTGAGCTGTGATGCCACAGCTCTCTATCCAGGGTGACAGCTTGAGGTTCTGTCTCAAAAAAAAAGAGGAACCACATATCTTTGGAGAAATAACCACTTCTAGGACCTTTCAGGGAACACAAAAGCTGGAACCTTTTGTAGTGCCAGAAAGTAAAGAAGTGTTGTCAAAAACAACAACAAAAACACAAAACAAAAGGATGGGGTAATGTCAAAGGAACATAGGCAACAATCTGAAAGAGCTCCTGATGGCCAAGTTGGAGCCATTTGAGCAACAAAACAACATATTAATGGATTATAACTGAAAGTATAAATATCCATAATTCCATACTGATATACATAAATGGAAGAGAAAAGACATATTTTTCTTGCAGAAGAATCCCAACTAATTTAGGCATATACTCCCCAAGAGATCAACCTCCCCTACTTCCTCTTTACCATTGGTGACTTGCTTCCAGAGTCTGAGGTACAGAGGTAACTTTATGGTGGAAAACTTGCCCAAACATTACCTTGGCCAAATGATCAAGGTTAACATTAACAATGATAAGAGGGACATTAGTTGAAAAGCTAATAAAATCTGTATAAAGCTTAGTGTTTAGTTAATAGTAATGTACCACTGTTGATTTCTTAGTGTTGACAAATTTCACATGGTTATACATGTACATGTATAAGTTACTAACAACAGGAGAAACTGTGTGAGGGGTATATAGGAACTCTCTGTAATATCTTTCCAACTTTTTATAAATCTAAATTATTCTAAACTAAAAAGTCTATTAAAAATTTCCCAAGGAAATAGATACACACCAGAATTTCCCTAGAAAAACCACAGACATAATGCTCATGCAATACACAGGTCATTATAAAAATTTTGAGATACACAAAAAAATCAAGAAATGTAATATCCATGCAGACAGAAACAAAGGAAGCCCTCCCAGCAACACTGATAAGCTGAGCAGGTTGACACTTACACTAGTGAATCAGAAAGGAGGCTGTCAACTGTGTTTCTTAGAAGTGAAATAATGGACCACAACACAATGTCTCAGACTTTCGTAGTAATTCAGGAATATATGAGCCAAGTCTACTTCTCTTCTTAACATCCTTTAACTGCTGAAAATCTAGAGAATAATTAAATTTGTATTATCCAGTAAGCAGAAAATCTAATCATAACTAAAAAAATTTTTAAACTTTTTTTTGGTAATTACTAGCTGCACAAAACACAAAACAATGCTTCAAATATGGTTCCTTAAATTAATAAGAGGGGAAAATGCAGAAGAAAAGATATTTTATGATTAAAGACTTTTAATCCTTAGAGCTTCCTTTTCATTTAAGTTTTATTTTTAGAGTTTGAGAATTTTATTTTCGCAGGAGAGATAGGAACAACATGGCTATTGGAAAATAAACCCCATCTTCCTCACGAGATCGGTAGTAAAGTAGGAAGCCCACAACACTGTATCTACAGTGCATAAGAGATAAGAAAGGAAGCAAAAACAAGAGTTTAACAGTAAAAAACTGACCTTTCTCTAACCTTGCTAGGAGCAAATAGACTGTTTTTAAACTAACTCTTTGTATAACCGTGATGTAACTGCTGTGGTATAAGGACTAATAACATTCTTAGAGAGTTCCTGCCGCCACAAATAGTGCATATTCCAAGCAGGGGGGGAATTACAAAGCAGATACAGAAATCATTTGAAAGCAAGTATTTTCATTAATGCTTTTCCCCCTTTAATAGCTATATGAGATGGGTGAATGTTTTTGGAAGTTACAGGTATTTCTGACAGAATAAAATGGCATAAACCCTTATTATATTTCCTTTGTGGGGAACAAAAAACCAGAATTATTACTAAGATTACTTTTCAACATCCCCAATATATCAGTACATATTATAACCTTAATGTTACTCTCAGTTCCCCCATAAATCCATTTTATCCATTTATTCAATAAAATTTATTTTATGTTTCTTATGTGTGAGCACTTTTTTTTTTTTTTTTTTTTTTTTTGTAAGACAGAATTTATTCACAGAAAAGAAAGAAAAGAATACAGAAAACATTAAGGCATCTGTTAGAGGGAGAAAATTCTAGTGGGGAGAGAGAAGCTCTCTCCGTTTCTCTCC
>CAUYON010072506.1:0-16802 GCA_963573935.1 Arctocebus calabarensis | reverse complement strand
AGGGAGGGTAATTGGTGGGATCACATCTACGGTGAATCTTAGAAGGGTACAGATGAAACTCACTAAATGCAGAATACAAATGTCTTCATACAATAACTAGGAAAGTGCCATGAAGGCTATGTTAAACAGTTTGATGAAAATCTTTCAGATTGTATATGAAGCCAGCATATTGCACCCCACGATTGCACTAATGTACACAGCTATGATTTAATAAAAAAAAAGGAAAAAGAAAGAAACACAAACGATGTAACCTAATCATTTATACCTTCATATTATCTGAATTAAAAAAAAATAAAAAATGATGTCACACAGGTGACCATAGTGTCTTACATTCGGTGTCAAAGGCAGATTTATTGACACAGTCTACATATTTCATAAAAATCGTTGTGCATTCTTGGAAACATAATATTCTAGCCATTAAAATTCTTGTAAAGTATAACAACATAAGAACTCAATTGGAACATATGGTCATGAGTCAAGAAGGACTTGGTCACACATCCTAGTGAGGCACAGTTTAACAGCCTGCATTAAAGAGAAACAGATTAGAAATTCAAGTGATGCCCAGGTAGCTTTAAGTCCCATATATAGTGTTGGAATACCTGCATGTAGTACCAGAAAATATAGAGAAATTATGAATAATTTATAGCCATAATCCTACCATAATGATGCTTTTACTGTTTTATGGTTTCAAGTGTTTAAAATTTTAATGCTTTATGTTAAAAAGATAGACTTTTTGAGCTCAAATAATTTAGTCTTAAAAATAATACTCTGAAAATTAAATCATTAAGAGTGTCTATAGTATGCCATGCTGGGAATCCTTAATCCGGAAAGATACACTGGACATTGAGTGAATCACCAAATTATCCTTTTAACATTTTTTTTTTTTTTGAGACAGAATCATTCTTTCAACCTTGGGTAGAGTCCTCACAGCAACCTCAAACTCTTGGGCTCAAGCAATCCTCTTGTCTCAGGCTCCTGAGTAGGCGGTACTATAGACATCTGCCACAATGCTTGGCAGGTTTATCTATTTTTAATAGAGATGGGGTCTTGCTCTTGCTCAGGCTGGTCTTGAACTCCTGAGCTCAGGTGATCCACCCACCTTAGCCTTTCAGAGTGATTACAGGAGTGAGTCACCAGGCCTTTGTACAACATTCACACCTAAAAATTATTGATGATTGACTATCAAATCATGAGTTTTTTAGAAATGCATTTTTTTAAATGACTCTTACACACAAAAACAAGAAAACACTCACACCTGGAGTCCCACATAAAGTTGTAGATATGAGTTATGCTATTAAGTTGGACCCTATTCTAGAACCAGGTGGGCATGAATTGTTGTATAGCTAATCTACAGCTTTTATTTTGAATGCTTGAATGTTACTGATGGAGAAGCATAGAAAAATTTGAAGCAATAGGGTGACATAAATAAATGAGAAAATTACTATAGCAGTAGCAGGATTCTATAGGAGTTAAAGAAAACTTTTATAAAGCCATTAATATGATCCAGTATGGCATTGTAGTGGGAGAATAACAGGAGGACAGATTTGGGTCATTTTAATAACCAGAATCTATAGAATTTGCTTGTTAATTGGATGCAGATATAGAGGTAGACAAAGAAGCCTATAGTGAGCCTAAGTAAAGGTGAAATCATTCCCCAAGGCAGCTCTAGAGAAGGAGGGACAAGTTTTCAGAGAAGATAATGAATCTCTTGGGGGACCATATGATTGAGTGCCCAGTGAGGAGACAGAAATGCAGTGTGGATATAGAATTGCGGTCTGAGCAGGTCATCATTTGCATATAAAAGTCTGCACCAGCCTATTAGACATTAACTCATAAACGAGTGAACTCACATAAAGCTTAGAACAGTGACTGGCACATGGAAAGGACTCAGTAAATGTTGGCTACTACTATGATCTTTGAGGAAGAGTTTGTCAAGTGGGTGGAAGAGTAAGCCAGACCTTTGAAAAATGCTTGTCCTCTGAAAGTCATGTTATAAAATCAACACATAATGAATGAGGATTGAGATGCGAAAATGTCATTAGAAAGAAAAATAGCTCTCAGAAGACTTTGACTAGAGTTCTAATATATCTGTTACTGCTACTTTGTGACAGTTGCTGTTGCTAAGTCCTTCACATTAATTTTTTAAATTATTTATTTAATTTTTATACCATGACATATTAAAAAATGAACAAAGCAAAGACTCTACCAAAAGTTACATTAGGATATGTGAACAGTTTTATTTCAGCCGCCTAATGGACAGTGTGTACCGATGGCATGGACAGCACCTTCTGCACACAACATATCACAGTATTTTGGACACACTACACTTTGTATAAACATTGGATGAAGGGATGAGTAGATGAGTACTTACTATGCTCATTGTTAAACTGTACAATAGTTGTCTTTTTTCTATTACCACTGACTGTAAAATTGGCTCGGCTCACTAGCAGTAAGGAAGGAATGTAGACAAGAGTAGTAGCACAGGAGAGAGAGGGCACTTTCGATAGTGAAGTTGAGGAGAGTCAGGTTTGGGAGATCCAGAGAAAGCCAGAGGTCTGGGTTTTAAAGGCCAAATGTCACCATTCAGAAAGGAGTCAAAATCAGCAGCCAGAGATAAAGGTTTAGAGAAGTTGCCAGCGCTGTGGTAGCCAGGGAGGACGTCTTCAAGGCTTTTATTTGTAGTCCCATAGCAGAATTTTCTGAATTAAAGTTCCAGCTGATTCTGTTTTGAAGGGCATATTACTGACAACTACTCTACAAAAAACATTCTCCACGATTAGATTATCTGCATAAAGGAATTGCAGTTTTCCTAAGTGCCTGTGTTTACTATGAAAATTAGGACTTTTTGGTAAAGTAGCAAAGACTTTCCTACATATATGGTAATTCATAAAACAAAACAAAACAACATGACACATACAGAGCACAATTTCTTTTTCCCAGGTGAAATGACAGTAAAGGAGGCCACTCCTATATGTTTCTTTACTAAAAATAGTGATGAGATACTTTTACTTCTTGGTCATCAAAATATTACTGGGTGAGTATACATGAGAGGTGGTTATAAGACAAGTTTTTCTACATAGTGAATTAACTTTGAATTTCATGCTTAATTTCTGTGAGTTGTGTGCCAGTCTCTGGGTAACTGAGTGGCAGGAGGACAGGACTTTCTTCCCCCAGGCATTGAGGATTTGGCTGTGAAATGAATCATCGTAGCAGAACTACTGGGCAGCACCCTTGGTAGGCCCACGCCTTAAACATGGAAGTGAATGAATGAGGATGCTGCAGTGAATGCAATTCTTGTGCTGAGCCATATAAGCAGACATTGCAGCAGCCCACACATTACCAGGGTGGTTCTGGGACTACTCTAGGCCACCCTGAGCTGTGTGTAGTGGCTTCTGGTGCCAGAAGGTTGCAGACTATTCCCAGCTACCTTCTGACTTGCACATACTTGGAGATGAGCAAATGTAACAAGGCTCCTCTCCACCTGGGGTGGTTGCTCTGAAGATACTTTTGCTATCCTCCAAATACTACTGTTTTTGTTTTTCTTTTTCACTTAGGCCTCTGCATAGGATGAGCTGAAATTTCTGGATATAGAACACAGATTATGAGCACAGTTAGGAAGACTACGTGAGGGACCGGGTGTGGTGGCTCATGCCTATAATCCTAGCACCCTGGGAGGCTGGAGGCAGGCAAATTGCTTGAGTTCAGGAGTTCAAGATCAACCTGAGCAAGAACGAGACCCTGTCTCTACTAAAAAATTAGAAAAACTAGCCAGCCATAGTGGTGCACACCTGTAGTCCCAGCTGTTATGGAGACTGAGGCAAGAGGAGTGCTCAAACCCAAGAGTTTGAGGTTGCTGTGAGCTATGATGACAACAGGGCACTCTTTACCCAGGGTGACAGAGTGAGACTCTATCTCTCAAAAAGAAAAAAAAATACTACATGAGGGGTATGGACCATCATATCATGTTGCTTTAGAACTTTACTATGAAAAGAATAGTCCTTGGATGAGAAGAAATGGGCATCAACAATGCATATTTAAGTGCACTGCTACGGTTACTAAATTAGAATCTGTATTTTGACCCATCTCCAGGTGATTTCACTGCACGTTCAACAGAAGAAGTGTCTTGGGGTCCCTGGAGGATGTGGTTTATATTCAGATAAGTCATTTCCAGGGTCTAAGAATATGAGACCAAATTGAATCTACAGGATGGCCTCTAATTTACGCTGTTAGAATGAAAGAAACATCTCAGACATCACAGTCTAACTTCCAGATTTAAACTGGGGGACCTATGGTTGTTCCAACACAATCTGCTACAACAAACTGAAAGAATTAAAAAAAAGAAAAACAACTCTTTGAAACTGAGATCTTGTACCAATGAGATTAGAGTTTAACTTGACTTGCCTTATTAATTTTAACCCCAACGTTAGAAACTGGCTCACACAGAGATATCAAATTTTTAAAAGATTCCGAGGAAGGAAGTTGGGAGAGGTTTCCGTGTGCCAAGAAATACATTGGTAGTCTGATATGTGGACTATCATTGCATTGCCACAATGTACGTGTGTACTTCCAGCCCAATCATTTGCCATAAACTACCACACATTCTGTATTTCAGCTAGGTTGCGGAAAATGTTGTGGAAAACTCTGTGTCTATGAATCCAAGCAACTTATCAAAATATATATCATTTCTTTCCCCTGAAAACTGAAGGATCTGGTGGCATCATACCCTTGTCACAAATGTGAAATGAGATAATATATATGTAAGGACCCTGTGGCCTCTGAAGAGCTACATGTTTAGCTGCTAGACTAGAGGTTTCGTTATTATATTATGGTTGTACTTATAAATAATTATAACACAATTGCTATTACTACTGCTGCTCCTGCTACAAATAGGATAATAATAAGCAAAAGAATAGTATGTTAATAGAATAATGCCTTAAAGTAAGCTTTATAAGTTCTAGCTATAACAATGTGAAGAAACTATTTATTCTCTCTTCATTTCATTTCCTTATCACTGCAAAGAAATTTATGTGGCCCCAAACATAAGTTCTGTGTCAGTTTGGATTTCTCTAGAAACAAAGATTGATTTTAATACAGATAGTTGATTTTTTTTTTTTTTTTGAGACAGAGCCTCAAGCTGTCACCCTGGATAGAGTGCTGTGGCATCACAGCTCATAGCAACCTCCAATTCCTGGGCTCAAGCGAGTCTCCTGCCTCTACCTCCCAAGTAGCTGGGACTACAGGTGCCCACCACAATGCCCAGACATTTTTTGGTTGCAGCCGTCATTGTTGTTTGGCAGGCCCGGGCTGGATTCGAACCAGCCAGCTCAGGTGTATGTGGCTGACTCCTTAGCCCGTTGAACCACAGGCGCCGAGCCCAGATAGTTGATTTTGTAAGAGACACCAGAAGGGAGATATGGAAAGGACATAGGAAGAGAAGGTGGCTAATAAGTACTGTGCTATCAAGCCAGTTGCAATGTGGGCTTAATCTTGCAGGGAAACCCTTACAAATATGATGGGAGAAAAAGAGAAAGAAACGATGTGGTCATAAGCCAAGGAATGGGGGCAGCCTCTAGAAATGAGAAAATACAGGCAAGAACTCTCCTCTAGAGCTACCAAAAGGAATAGGCTTAACAATACCTCAAACTTCACTCAGTAAGACCTGTTTGGACTTCTGAATTCCAGAACTGTAAGATAATGTGGATGCTTTCAGACACTGATTTTGGTATAATTTGTTACAGCAGCAGCAGAAACTTGTGTAGAGTTTTGTGAAAAGAATAAACCACGTAATTATATCACCTAGAGGACAGGAAGCTGAAACAGTTAAGCCGTCTCCCAAGTGTTTTCAGGGTTACATCTCTCAGTTTTCACTCCTTTGAAATAAAATGAAAGAACTGCCTTTTTTATCCAGGCATGTGGATACAGAAATTGGCAATTGGCAGTTAATCAAGAAAAATCTAAGGGATGAGTAAAGGTGGTCACTGGCAATCTGGTGCAAAGATTAAATGACATTACATAAACAAAAATTTTGCTTGGTGTCCTGTAAAATAACTACATAAATATTTTTACCTTCCTTCCTCTTTCTTGAGAACAAGTACCATGCTTTGTTGCTTTACTCATATGTTGAATGAATGAACTTTTATTTTCAAAATCTGGTTCTTATGTCAGGTGGGGATTAAATTTTATACTTCACAACTCTTGCAGAATTCTGGAGACCCTTGTATCATATTTCTGAAGATTCTAGATCTTTGCCTTATTTACACATTGGTTACTTCACCAAGAAACATCTCCCAAGATGGAGAGTACTTTGTATGTGCAACAGCCTCTCTACTAAGGAACTATTCTCACTGGTCTCACTACACTTCCTGCCACAGCAAGATGATATTGGGCAACAGAAACCCAAATAATCTAATTAGTGGTTGGAAGTTTTTTTTTTTTTTTTAATTCTAAATATCTATACATGTTGAGGCTCCCCATGGATGTGTATTTATTTATTAGAGGAAATACCAAGCTGCTATAGCAGGCTAGCAGAATGTAAGACGGTACATACTTTATTCTTCTTTGTTTCCACAACATTTATAACCTCTACAAAGCAGAGAACATCTGTTACACTGGCAATGTGCAGTATATTTGGGGGAAGTAGGGCAGCAGCGTGACTAATGTGCACTGTAATGGCATTATAAGTGACTCACTGGAGTGCAATTATCAGTATAGTTGCCACATGCTTGGTTTATGATTAGGTTAATCGGTTCCTTAGCTGATTTCACTCTGTGTCTTATGCTGGTAAATTTGAACACTTTATTTTCTTGCCTGGGGAACCTAACCATAATTTTTCTTTCTTTTTTTTTTTGGTTGTCCACTGGTTAAGTTTCCTGTCACTTTTGCAGTAAGTTGCAATTTTCCTTAGGTCATATTTGACTCCACATACCAAGCTGCAAACTGAACCACTGAACAAAATGTAAACAGTGCAGAATTCCCACGGTATCATACATCATAGCAACCAAGATTCTCTCAAGAGAATGCACTATTTACTTTACTACTTTGCTTATTTTGGTACTTACTGCAACTGGTAAACTTTGAAAGGACATGTGTTAATTCTTCACATTAGAGTGGGCATCACATAGACAATTCATGGTACCCTTGCAAAGGGTTGGAGGAGAATGATTTGAGGTACCCTGTGAGCTATGACCTAACACTAAAAATAAAACACAATCAAGACAGCACCATCAGGGTCTATTTCTTTAATCTCATTTCTTTTGGAAGCAAACTCAAATTTTGTCCTTCTTTGAGCACAATTTTGATCATTACACTCCCTTACTTAAAAATTTTTAATGAATTCCTGTTGTACTGAACTGAGTCTTAATTTGATGTTAATTACGGGAGACAGACTCTAGAATGGCCCTAATTGATCTCCACCAATGAGTGTTCATTTTCTTTTTTATCCCTAGTGTCTATGCCTTTGTATTACTCCCTTCTTTTAAATGTGAGCAGAATCTGAACCTTGTTCTTAACCTATAGTATGTGGCAAAGGTGATGGTATGTTATTGCCATGCTTAGCTAGTATAGCCAATCTAGAGGCTCTTCCTGTTACCATCAAGAAGAGGGCATGAGGGCGGCGCCTGTGGCTCATTGAGTAGGGCACCGGCCCCATATACCACAGGTGGTGGGTTCAAACCCAGCCTCCGCTGAACTGCAAGAACAAAAAAATAGCCGGGCGTTGTGGCAGGTGCCTGTAGTCCCAGCTACCCGGGAAGCTGAGGCAAGAGAATCGCCTGAGCCCAGGAGTTGGAGGTTGTTGTGAGCTGTGTGATGCCACAGACTCCATTGAGGGTGATAAAGTGAGACTCTGTCTCTAGGAAAAAAAAAAAAGAAGAAGAAGAAGAAGAGGGCACGATAGGGATAATCCACAGCAAAGAACCGGAGAGGTCTCAAGGATCTGAGGTGGGTCATAAGGAGGATGAGGTGGCTTCTGGCCAACAATTAGCAAAAGCAAATGGTTTTCAGTCTTACAGTTGCAAAAGACTGAATACTGCCAATAACTCTGTGAGCCAGAAAGTGATTTCTTTCCCCATTGAACTTCCAGATGAAAATGCAATTGACTAATACCTTGACTGCAGCTGATGAGAACTTACATAAGCAACTCTATTAAGCTATGCCTAAACTCATGACCCTTAGAAATTGTGAGATAATACATGTATGTTAAGCACCAAAATTATGACAATTTATTACATAACCTAGAGAACTAATACAGCAGTCAATAGCTTCAATAATTTAGTAACATTCTTAGCTTCTTCTTACATTCATGTATGTATTATGGCACGTTCATACATTCATGTATGTATTATGTATTACGTTCCTATCAGGCAAGACTGTTGTCTAGTTGGAATTCTTATCATCTGCAAAATGTGGATGTTAAGCACATCACTGTAATGGGGGATAATGATGCTTTAACGAGTTTTTGTGAGTTTTAAATTATATAACACAGGGAAGCACCTAGTATGATTTTTGAAACATTGTGGTTATTCAGTAAATGCACATTCCCTTCCTTTCACTTCCCTTCCTTTTCCAATAATCTTTTTTATCCATAGTTTCTATACCTTTGGTCATTGTGTCCCTTCTTTCCAGGATGCCTTTTAAACTTATCTCCACAAGCACCTCATGTTCTTTAAAGACCTCCCAACATTAAAGTCCAATTAAGTGTTAACCCCTTAAAAAATATTTTCCATATGAAAGCTATAAATTAGCTTCATATTAGGGCTGAGTACATTGGATACTTTTTCGTCTTAATTTAACTTTTATTTAAAAGCTTGCATAGCTCCTAGATCTCCTCTTCAGGGTTAAGGTACCCAGTTTTTTCAGCTGCTAGGAATGTTGGCTGATGGCTATTGGTTGAGTTCTTCACCAAAATCTGCCTTTGACTAAAGAAGTCAAAGTCTTGGTCAAGTCTCTTCATGGGAGTGGCCCATATCTAAGGACTAATGGTTGATGAGGTTGGGAGGATACAGGAAGACTCAGCCTTCTCTTAAGACTGGAAAACTGGGTAGATCCTCCCAGTGTAAAAGTTTCCTATGGAGATTGAGGACAGCTCACATCTCCTTAAATGGAAGTCATCTCCTCCTTCTGCTCAGACCCTGATGAAACTCCCATGAAAATTTCCCATATGCAACACTGGGCCTCTCTGTTTTCTGAGAACCCAAATGAAAGAAAATAAACAAAGAACATCAGAAGAATAGAAATCTCTTTCTCCCCATGCCCTGAAGTCCCATTCCATACTCACAACTCTTTTAGATATTTTCAGACATTTCCCACCATATTTCTAGTAATGTGCTTTTATTTTTATCTCTTGACTTCTCTAGTTTCACATATTGCTAATGACTTTTGACTCTGGAAGAAAAGGATTTGGTTTCTTGCCCCTGCCCCAGATGGGATGGGTTTCTCCCAACACACACATACTACTTTAGCCTCCAATTTCCCAACAAAATTCCATCCCATCTCTCCCAACACACACATACTACTTTACCCTCCAATTTCCCAATAAATTTCCACCACATTTTGATTGAATCAGTATTCAGAGTTGACTTGATTATGACTTTGTAATTGAAAAAAATGAGAAAAATGAGAAATGATTTTACATTGAGAAAAATGTAAAATCATACAGTAACTGATTTACTCTTTAAATATTCACTTAGTACATAGAATGTACCAGATACTTTTCTAGAGAGAGAGAATATAGCAGTGAAAAATAAACAAACAAACAAAAAAACAGAATAAATGCCTATCCCTGAGATAATATTCTACTGTTATGATTGTGTTTCCTTTCTTCTGTAATGATTACCCTCGTTATCTCATTAGTTTATTTTTCAGTGTTAGAACAGCTATAAAAATCCTCCTGAGAAAAACACGCAGGTACTGTATAGTCTCCTTTTTTTGTTCTTGGAGGTCTCCTTTCTGGAGTCTTCTGTTTTTCTGGTCCAGTCTGAACTGGTGTTCTTGGCACTTGCCTCACAGCTGCCAGCCTGGGTCTTCCTTACTTCTCATGCTGGAAACCCCCCTGGGCCTGCCTACCTTTGATGGTAAATCCCAAGTTCTGCCTTTGCAAGTTTATCCCCTCAATTCGAAGGTCTGAAATATTTTTTAGTCTCCCGAGAAAGGACGGATGAAAACAAAATTATTGAGAAATTGTCCATCTAAAGAAGGCTTTTCTCCATCCTCACCCTTGATTGATAGATTGCCCAGGAGGGTCTTGTAGGTTGGAAAGAATATTCACTAATCAATGTTAAAGTATTTGTCCAGGTTTTCAAGCGCTGAATAATATAATAGTTCAGTGCACGATTCCTAGAATGTACCTGTTTTATTTGTTTGTTTTTGCTCTCTGAAATCTCAACTTCTTATCAATGGACCTCAAAGAAAAATGTACTGCTTAGGGTTCCAGACCCACATGTTGCTGTCCTCCACAACCTCACACTCTGGTGTAGTTGTAGTTATTTGCTCATTAACTGCCCTGTGTTGGCATCCTGATTTGGGTTTAATCTGTTCAGCTAAGCTATTGCTAAGAATGCACACACCCCAACACACACATGATTCATAGCTATACCTATAGGAAAGTGTAAGTTCTTGAGGGTAACAATGTAGCATAGCAGAGTCCCGAGTTTCATTTACATATATGTACATACACATATATAAATACATATTTCATATTAATTCTTGAGACAGAGTCTCACTTTGTTGTCTGCTAGAGTGCTGTGGTGTCATAGCTCATAACACCCTCAAATTTGCGGGCTCAAGAGATCCTCTTGCCTCAGCCTCCCTGGTAGCTGGAACTACAGGTGCCCTCTAAAAACACCCTGCTATTTTTAGAGATAGGGTCTCACTCTTGCTCAGGCTGGTCTCCAACTCTTGAGCTCAGACAGTCCACCCACCTCAGCCACCCAGAGTGCTAGGATTATAGGCATGAGCCACCAATATTTCATAATTATTAAACCTTGCTATTAATGCACAATTTCATTAAAAAGGATTATACCACTAACTTTGTCTACAAACTGAGGTGAAACGTTCAACTCTTTTTTAGGACGCTGAATTTTGTTCTCTTTACCACAATGCTTATTTCTTAGCCACCACGGACAGAATATAAATGAAATAATGTGTGTAAATACTTTAATTTTTTGCATCCAAAAATGAGCATTAGCTCACACTTCTGCTTCACACCAGATGCTTATATTTTTGAGAGTGGCAAGGATTAGAGTTGTCACTCTGGAATTTTTATTCTACAAAATGTCAGTCAATCCCTTGGCGTGTCACTGGGTTCCATCCACAGTGTTTGGTGATAAAGTCTATTCATTTGGTTCTCAGCTTTATCAGTGTAATGTATTTATTAACTTTACACGTGCCTGTTGGTAGGTGCTGAAGGAAAAGAACAAATCTCATGTGTTTCTTTCCCTTAAAATCCTACGAACACAGATGGGGCGCCACCAAAATAAAACAAACCCAGTGTCTGAGCCAAAGTTTGTATCCATTGGAAGAGAGATGAGCGGAGACAAATAGGAGAAAATGACAAACAGAAAGGTACAAGGGGAAATTGGAGTGGAAATGATGAGGATGTTCTCCGGGCTCTTGCTATAGGGAATCATTTCTAACAACAGTTCCAACTAGAAAACAAAGATTGCTCGCGACTCCGAAGGAAATCAAAATATTTGAAGAAGAAACAGAATAAATAGCAAAATTCACTTCCAAAGCCATATTAAAAGCACCAGGCTGCCATACAAAAAATAAAAATAATGTGCTTTTTTATTCCAACAGCGATAGGGAGATTCTTGCTTTTTTTGTTATTTAATTTTGAGGATTGAGGTGTGTGTTGAAATAACCTATGTTTTTAATATTGTATTCAGAAATATGAATGCTAATGATTAGAGGGAAATAGAAATCACATAAAAAATGCCAATCACGTTACTGATAAGGAGGAAATTAAGGTGCGTGTGTGGGTTGGTTCTATTTTTATTTTTTTTCTGTCTTTCCCTTCTTTGCAGAGAACTACATTCTTTCATTTTCCTCCTCACGAGATTAGGATTAGACATTTTTGTAAGGAGAGTTTTCCTCTTTCTTCTGTGGTAAACATTTCCCCCATCTCAGCATGCTTTTAAAATTCAAGAGACATTTTCCTTTGCGATGTACTATGAAAGGTGATTGTGTTAGAAAATATCAGAGATGGCTTTGGCATGTGTGCTGCTGTTAAAACATGTTGTGTCCCAAGGAGCCCAGTAAATGAGGCTGAGGGACTGACTTGACAAGTGACCCAGGCCTCAGCCAGATCTCCCAGACTGCCCAAAACTCCCCCGGAGGAGAGACCCAGGTAGTGGATAGAAACATTTTTCCTTTAAAAAACTTTGGAGATTCTGGCAAACCTGTATTTTGGGATTTCCTTGCAAGGCAGAGGCAGCATTTGAAAAGGCAAGAGTCTTTGTGGCCATTTTAAACAGTACCTACTGTGAATTCGAGGCAATGGTAGAAAATTGAAAGGGGGAATTATTTGGCCCACAAACACTTAATGGCTACCACCTACTGTTAGGAAGAACCTCGGTGGAAGTGAAGGGATGAATAAGACTTACGTACTCTCAATGATGCCTCCCTTCATGGAGGTTCCAACACAGAAAGAGGGTATGAATGGACCAATTTCACACATAATTATTTAATCACAATCATGACTAAGTGTGAACACAGGATAACAAGCTTCCAGGAGGGAAGGCTCTGAGCTTGTGTTCTTAGGAACAGGGAAGACTTTCTTAAGGAAGCAATGTAGGGTCTGTTCTGTACAGGATGAGAAGTTAGATTGGTAAAAGAGGATAAGGAAAGTGTTTTAACCACAGGAAGCAGCCTATGCTGAAGCCCAGCTCTCGGGGTCATCCGATATCATGTTCTTCTGTCTTTGGACTACACACTTCTACTGAAGTCTAGAAACATATCAGATTCAACCATGTAAAAAACCAGATTCAGGCCAGGTAATGCTCTAACCTGAAGGGCTAGGCTAGGGGACGGTTATTCAAAGAGTGACATCCTATTATTATGACAAAAGTCAGATGAAAGTTTCCCGAGCTAGAATGGCTATGTGGAACAGGCCATTCTATTAGGATGCTCTCCCAGTCTGCAAGCCCTTGATCACTGCCTCTGTGGTATGCCAAAGAAGCAGGTTTCCTTGGAGAAACAATCGGAGACACAAATCATCTAAGGCAGTGCTTCACAAACACATGTGCAAAGATTGATGAAACACATTAGTATATCACTCTTTTGCACAGTACTTTGAATTGTGTGTGCCAATCAGGGACCACGTACCCTGAACACATTATATAATTGTCATTAATGTCATAATAATATCATCGTAATGTCAAGAAACCATTCAGTGTGTACATTCGTCTAGGTTTCTAGCCTTTATAGCTGTCTTCTATTTTACTCCCTTATTTCTGTTCTTTCTGTCTTTTTTTTTTTTTTTTTTTTGCTGTTTTTGGTCAGGGCTGGGTTTGAACCCAACACCTCCGGCATATGGAGCTGGCACCCTACTCCTTTGAGCCATAGGTGCCGCCCCACTCCCTTATTTCTTAAACAGATCATTAGTTACTAGAAATCAGTAATTTGAAAACTTCTGATTCTCCTTCTCCTTTTCTTACTCCTTATTTTGATCTTTCTTCTTTGCTAGTTGAAACTCTAGAGTTCAGTGGAAGTTTTCCTGAAGTCTAATTAGCCTCTGTATTTAATTTTGTAATAAAAACTGTGAACCAGAAGCTGGAGATAATGTGCCCAATTCAATTCATAGATGTCAATTTCTTTTCCATTCTAATTCTTTTCTCGAGTTCTTCCCACTCTCACTGCCCAGGCATAGCTGAGGCTCGGGTGATTATAAGATGTTAATGCCTACCCCGCCAATTATGCCTCCTGCTTTAGGATTAAATTCATTTATTATCATTGTTGTAATTATAAGTAATAATAATGGGCATCCCCAACCAAACCTGATAAATAGTAGTTTTCGCAGTCTTTGCCTCCAAACTTAGCCATTTCAGCTAACCTTCTAAACCAGCTATTTGCCCAGATGGTTCCTTCCTTCTTTAATGATAGAGAACATTTAGTTTCCTGTTGCATTTAAATGCTATTTTGAAGTCATTGTAGGCAAGGCAAACCTCTTTTAGCAGATTCTTCTTGGTGTGGGAAGATGGTTCCTTTCCACTGGTTAGGAGTCACCATTTAGCGTATGCCATGGAGTCTTCTCCTGGTGATGGGACAGCTGCTTTGAAGAAGAATTTGAGCTGGCAGGGGTGCCTATTAGCTCCAGTATCTTTCTTAGATAGGACACTGGTCCTAAAAAGCATACATGATTTTTATTGCTAAGCTAACTCCAAAAGGACACTTATTCTGCCTCTCTGTTGGAGGTATTCATACCACCACCACTAACAGAATATTAATGTGATCCAAGCAACTCAAAAAATGGAACAGACTTTTCAGAAATATGTTAGTGCCTTCAAACTTCCTTCTCAGGCTCAAATTCCAATATGCCTTCTGTGCTTAAAACTGCATTGTGGTATGATCTCACAAAGAGCTTTAGGAAAAGAGATCGTTGAGAGAGAGGCTAAGTCAAGGCTTTTATTTTATTACTTTGCATTTTATCTCTGAACCTTCTACAAATCAGAAGAAAGCAATCTAGTTTAAATCTGAGTGTATAAAATATTAAAAATTATAAATGTCTCTCAATGATATACCTTCTGCAAATAATATTTCATGGACTTTCTAGAAGAATATTTATGGTGGTTCATCACCAGGTTATACAACACCCACATGACTATAGTGTTCTTTCTTATCTTGGTTTTATTATTTATTTTTTTATCTACAGGTCATTGATACAATTTCTTAATCCTCCTTATCTTGAATCATAGCCTTGTAGACCATTACACCTTTGCCTATAAAATGATGGGTTTGGCTCTGAACCTAAAAGAGTGGCCCATCTCTCAAATGCTCCCAATCTCTTAGCTCATTCATCCAGAAGGCAGGGTGATTCCTGCCACAGACTAGTCATTCTTCTAGGCTCTGTGGCTGCAGTGAAAACACAATGAAATAATTAATCATAATTCTAGTTCTTATGGAACATACTTTCTGGAGACGGGGTGGTATGCAGAGGTAATTAGCACATAGTCAGAGGCAAAGTGCTATCAAGAAATTAAAGCAGGGAGATGTTATATGGGGTAACAGATAAGTGAATGATTGACTACTTTAAGGACAATCTCTCTAAGGAGGGAACATTCCTTTTTTGGAGTAATTCCAACAGGTTTCTTTATTCTGTGGCCTCACCAAGCCTTAATATATTATACAATCCTGAATTTTATTTTATATATATATTTTCTTATTGCCGGGGATTCACTGAGGGTACAAAGAAGGAGGTTACACTGATTACATTTGTTAGGGAAATTCCCTCTTATAATTGTGTCCTGCCCTCAAGAGGTGAGTCACACATCATTATCCCCCACCATCCTCCTTCCTTCCTTCTCCCCACTTCTTCCTTCCCCCAAACCCCCACCATGTACTGGGTCATCAATTGTCCTCATATCAGAATTGAGTACATAGGATTCTTGCTTCTCCATTCTTACGATGCTTTACCAAGATAATGTGTTCCACTTCCATCAACGTTAACACAAAAGATGTGAAGTCTCCATCTTTCTTAATGACTGAGTGGTATTCCATGGTATACATATACCACAGCTTTTTAATCCATTCCTGGGTTGGTGGGCATTTAGGCTTTTTCCACATTTTGGTGATTATAAATTGAGCTGTGATGAACAGTCTAGTGCAAGTGTCCTTATGGTAAAAGGATTTTTTTTTTCTTCTGGGTATATGCCCAGTAATGGGATTGCAGGATCAAATGGGAGGTCTAATTTGAGTTCTTTGAGAATTCTCCATACTTCCTTCCAAAAGGTTGTATTAGTTGGCAGTTCCACCAGCAGTGTAAAAATGTTCCCATCTCTCCACATCCACACTAGCATCTGTAGCTTTGAGATTTTGTGATGTGGGCCACTCTTACTGGGGTTAGGTGATATCTCAGGGTGGTTCTGATTTGCATTTCTCTGATAATTAGGAAAGATGAGCATTATTTCATATGTTTGTTAGTCATTTGTCTTCTTTAGAGAACGTTCTATTTGTCTTTTGCCCAGTGATAAAAGGGGTTGTTGGCTCTTTTTTTATTATTATTCATTTGAGTTCTTTGTATATTCTAGTTATTAAGCTTTTGTCTGATTCATAATATGCAAATATCTTTTCGCATTCTGAAGGTTGTCTGTTTGCTTTGGTTGTTGTCTCCTTAGAGTATAGAAGCTGTTCAGTTTAAGTAAGTGCCATTTGTTTATTTTTGTTCTTGTTGCAATTGCCACTGAAGTCTTCTTTATAAACTCTTTCTGTAGGTTGATGACTTTAAGTGTTTTGCCTATACTTTCTTTGATGATTTTTATTGTTTAATGCCTTATTTTTATTTTATTTTATTTTATTTATTTATTTATTTATTTATTTATTTATTTATTTATTTATTTATTTGGGTTCAGGAGGTCTGATTCAGCTGATGGCTGCAGCCAGGCCCCAAACACAAAATCAGCTTTATTTTATTTTATTATTATTTTTTTTTATTGAATCATAGCTATGTACAATAATTCAATCATGGGGTACAGTGTGTGGGTTTCACATACAATCTGAGATATTTTCATCAACCTGATTGACATAACATTCATGAGATTTTCTCATTTACTATGTGAAAACATTTTTGATCCATATTTAGAAGTTTTCTC
>CAUYON010072502.1:0-27214 GCA_963573935.1 Arctocebus calabarensis | reverse complement strand
ATAGACCCGGCCTCGGCCGAACTGCAAAAAACAGAAAAACAGCCGGGCGTTGTGGCGGGCGCCTGTAGTCCCAGCTACTCGGGAGGCTGAGGCAAGAGAATCACCTAAGCCCAGGAGTTGGAGGTTGCTGTGAGCTGTGTGGCGCCACAGCACTCTACTGAGGGTGATAAAGGGAGACCCTGTCTCTACAAAAAGAAAAAAAAAAAAAATCAGAAGAGCCCAGCTATGTTCCCCTGCAATCATGGTGCTGTGAATGGCAGGGGGCATGAGGGCTGTGGCCTGCAGCCTGTGCTCGGCCTTGACACCCACAGCGCATTGACCCCCAACCCTGCAGCCCTGTCCGTGAGGAGTGGGCTTCATCTGGACACTGCTCACAGGACCTGCACCACTCTTAGTGCATAAATTCAGAGAGAAACCTGAATGGGTAATAATAGAAAATGGTGTTGGGACAGTGGGATCAGCCATTGTGCACAGGAAGCTTTGGGAGATGTTGTTTACTGTCGTCTGCTTGAGTTGGCACAGAATTCAGTAAGCAAGATGAGTTTGGCGCTTTGGAAAGTGTGAAAGCTGGTAGGGAACTCTATTCTCCTTTATCGGAAGTACCTGAAATTAAGGAAGCTCTGGCAGAAAATCCAGGACTTGTCACCAATCCTGTTATGAAGATGGTTGACTGATCCAGATGACGCTGAGTCATCCTCAGAACCAGATGAGCTAGTGAGTGTAGATGCGCATGAGAAACTGGTAAAACCTACTGAGGAGTCGAAATGGAGCCTCTAAATAAACCAGTGTGAGATAACTTAGTGCAGCGCGGTTGTCTAAATCAGCGGTGGGTACACGACTTAAAATAGCAACTACTCTCAACACTGCCAATAGGAAATAGTCCTTAACTTTCCAGTGGTTGTAGATAAAATATGCATCTTTTTCATAATACCCTATGATTTTTAGATTAGGCTCTAGTATTCAAAATTCATGAAATTATCCATTATAAAATTTAGTTGCAAAAATCATGTAATTTGAGGATAACGTTGTTTTAAGCCTTATATAATCTTGTAACTTACTTACATCAATACTAGGATTTGAGTTGAAATTCTCCTTTTTTTTTTGAGACAGAGTCTTACTTTGTCACTCTCAGTAGAGTGCTCTCCCATCATAGCTCACAGCAACCTCAAACTCTTGGGCTCAAGTTATCCTCTTGCCTCAGCCTCTCGAGTAGCTGAGACTACAGGCGTCCGCCACAATGCCTGGCTATTTTTAGAGATGGGATCTCACTCTTGCTCAGGCTGGTCTCAAACCCATGAGGTAAAGGGATCCACCAACCTCAGCCTCCCAGAGTGCTAGGATTACAGGTGTGTGCCACTGCACCCGGCCAATTTAGTTGAAATTCTTAATGATCTGTGCATTGGAAATAACTGTGAGTGGAGAAGTTTTTCTTGGTCTTATAGTGTCAAATGAAGAACGATGTTATCTTAATTTTGCAATATGCTCCATTTGCTGGAATTATGTTTATACGGTGAGCAATAATACCTTTGCACAAAATAAAAAAACATTCAATTTCTTCATTAAAAAAAGAGCCTAGCTATGTGATGATTTAAAAATACATTCCAGCACTATAAAAAGTAATGGCCATGGAGAAGAAGAGGCACAGATAAAATACTCACTAATGCAAGAAAAAACAGTGCCCATTATCAGGTATTTTCTACCAGGAATTTTATACTGGATTTTTCTTTTTACATAGGTGTGATAATGATCACGTGCATGCGAATGTAGGTGCAACTCTATCCATATAACAAATGATTTTTAGGTCTCTTGGGCTGTACTATTTTAAAATAGAAGGGTTAAAACCACCTGGGTAAAAAATAAACTCCCAGTTATAAATCATCTATAACGAATGGAGACCCAAAACAATAACCAAGGAGGAAAACAATCATTGTAGAAATGATCCAGCTAGCTTTTCAAAACTTTAGCTATGCAATTTCTTTCTCTAACCTCTCTCTTACTTTGCAAAATTCCAAAGAAAAGTTATTTTCATAAATACTGTCTTATGCTCTAGCACAAAGCATCAATTAATTATGTGGCAGGTCAACAGCAAAGTCTCCAGGAAACTCACCATACTCACTTAGAACGTTTACTAGATACGGTCTGGGAGGAAAGAGCTTAGTTGCAGGTAGGCAAAAATGAAAGGACAGCAATGTTAGTAAACTAACAGACAGAAAGAAAGATCATAGCCCCTTTGTTTGATTAACCATCTGTGGTTTAGCACATTGTTTTTAAGATTAAGTACCTGTACCTTCTCTAAGTATTTTTATAGCACTTGAACTGAGCAGATGGGAGTATGACGCTCTCCCAGCTCCCATCAGACCATATTTCAAGGACCCTGATAAGCAAGCCACACAGAGAAGATTCAAAAAGGAAAAACCAATGCAGCTGCTTCTGCCTTCTTTTATCAGCTGGCAGCAATAATTATCTTTTTTTCTCTTTCTCTTGTACTCTCTCTCAGAGAAAGTAAAATACACTTTGTACTTCTTTCTAACTTAATATTTGCATTGAGAATTCTTCCTCATCCCACTCTTCAAGTTCCCACTCTTCTTAGAGTGGGACTGCAGTAGGGCTTATGAATTGTAAGCAAAATGAGCAGTGGTTGCCTTTGCTTTGAGGCAAGTAATTCTTTTTTTTTTTTTTTTTGAGACAGAGCCTCAAGCTGTCACCCTGGATAGAGAGCTGTGGCATCACAGCTCACAGCAACCTCCAATCCCCGGGCTCAAACGAGTCTCCTGCCTCTGCCTCCCAACTAGCTGGGACTACAGGCGCCTGCCACAACGCCCGGCCATTTTTTGGTTGCAGCCATCGTTGTTTGGCGGGCTCGGGCTGGATTCGAACCTGCCACCTCAGGTGTACGTGGCTGGTGCCTTAGCCTGTTGAGCCACAGGCACCGAGCCGGCAAGTAATTCTTTTAATCAAGGCCAGGAGAGAAGCCCCTGGCTGAATGATCTTGGAAGAGCAAATAAATTGGGAAGTTAGCAAGACTTTCCAAAACAGAGGTGTTTGCTTATCTTCAGAGCTATGCTGCATTCCATAGTAAAAGGAAGAAGGGATGGGAGGCTGCTAAATGACCCTAATTTTCATTATGTTCCCTTTATGCTGTTCTTTTGCCCTATTTCCTGGTAAATATCATTAACTCCAAGAAGGTAAGTGCTTTCTCTTCTGCAACAGCCACACAGAAGCCTGGCAAGCTGGTCGACTTAGAGTGACGCTAGGGCAAATATGTAGTAGGTATACAGTTCTGGCTGTGGCTGGTGATTCTGAGGCTGACGCTTATCACCACCGGCCGTGTCACCACGTACTGCAAGGGAAGATGCTAGCTTGTTTTCAGCAATAATTAGTTCTCATTACTTGGCCACTTTTATCCAAAACTCAGATCTCCTTCTTCCAGTGAATCTTTTCCCAACTCCTAATGGTAGAGATACAAAAAAGTCAGAGGGAACAACAACCACCTGGCACTTAGAAAAACACTTTCAGGGCGGCGCCTGTGGCTCAAAGGAGTAGGGTACCGGCCCCAGATGCTGGAGGTTGTGGGTTCAAACCTAGCCCGGCCAAAAACTGCAAAAAAAGGACATTTTCAGCCAGGCATGATGATGGACAACAGTAGTCCCACCTCGTTAGGAGTAGGGGGACTGAGAAAGGAGGATATCTTGAACCCAGTAGTTCAAGGATATAGTGTGCTGTGATCATGCCATTGCACTCCAGCCTGGAAAACATAGCAAGACCCCATCAACCCCCACAAACCCCCACAAAACTATCTGATATCTTTGGAGTCCATAGAACTGTAAAATCTATGATTCAGTGAAACTTTCAGCTGTCCTGAATAAAATAAAAATAAAGTTTATTTCTACAGACTTCAGTTCCCAGTAGTCAGTTAGGAAGTTCCTCTGCACATACTTGAAACATGATACATCCCTGCCCACTAAAGGTCATCAATGCCTCAGTAAGTTGTTGTCTTCCAGTATTCATGACCTTGAGTTGAAGACCAGGAATTTACAGCAACGCCATATTGTAAATCCTTCTAATTTAGGGCTGAGTGCAGTAGCTCACGCCTGTAATTCTAGCACTCTGGGAGGCTGAGGCAGGTGATCGATTGAGTTCAGGAGTTCAAGATCAGCCTGAGCAAAAGCAAGACCTTGTCTCTACTAAAAATAGAAAAATTAGCCAGGCACTGTGGATGGCACCAGTAGTCCCAGCTACTTGGGAAGCTGAAGGAAGAGGATCACTTGAGCCCAAGAGTTTAAAGTTGCTGTGAGCAATGAAGCATAGCACTCTACCAAGAGCAAGAGAGTGAGACTTTGTCTCAAAACACACCCAAACAAATAAATAAATCCTTCTAATTTGAGACCCAGAAAGGGCAAGATGAAGACATTTCCAGGCAGAGATCATCTGTGGGCAGAAATCCTTTTTTAATGTTACCTTATGCTTTTTAAATTCTCCCCAGAAATTTAACTTAAGAACATAATCTAGGCTCAATGCCTGTAGCTCAAGGGAGTAAAGTGCCAGCCACATACACCGGAGCTGGCGAGTTCAAAGCCAGCCTGGGTCTGCCAAACAAGGACAACTACAACCAAAAATAGCTGGGTGTTGTAGTGGGCGCCTGTAGTCCCAGCTACTTGGGAGGCTGAGGCAGGAGAATTACTTAAGCCCAGGAGTTGGGAGGTTGCTGTGAGCTGTAATGTTACGGCACTCTCCCCAGGATGACAGCTTGAGGCTCTGTCTCAAAAAAACAACAAAAAGAACATAATCTAAAAGAAATAAGAGGGTGGTACCTATAGCTAGTGTGCTGGCCACATACACCAAGGCTGGCAGGTTCAAGCCCAGCCTGGGCCAGCTAAAACAACAAGGACAATCACAACAACAACAACAACAACAACAACAAAAATAGCCAGGTGTTGTGGTGGGGGCCTGTAGTCCAAGCAACTCAGGAGGCTGAGGCAGGAGAATCACATAAGCCCAAGAGTTTGAGGTTGCTGTGAGCTGTGCCATCATGGCACTCTACCCAAAGGTAGATTATTTCATAATCAAGTTACCAAAAAGGTATATCTATGCAACGATTACAACTATAAGAATTTCACATTCTTGCCAAAAGAAAAGAAATATGGGGAAAAGAAAATCTGACCTAAAGGGGCCAGACCGTGGGTAGCATTTTCTCGATACACACCGAGAAATTCAACAAAAACTAAATAACGGAATCGGGAAAAGTAATATCCAAAGGTGACGAAAGACACCTTACCATTAAGTAACTCCTGGCATTACCTGCGGCCCAGGGAGCTGGATGGAATGGTGACTCTGTACCTCCCTAATTCTCAGAAGACTCACCTTCATTATGGCTTCATTGATCATGTTCTCACTGATGATGGTGGCAGTTCCGAAGCTGGAGTTAGCAATCTTGGTGGCTGTTGTGTTCATTGGCTTCACAGGATGAAGTCTAAAGAGAAGGGGGAAAGCATCCTTAGATCGTTCTCTAACAGCAAAACTGAGAAACTGCCCATGTCAAAGACGGCAGCCAGAAAGCTCAGCAAGGGGCAGGACGCTCCACGGGCCACTGGAAGACTCCACTGCAAGTCTCAGCTGCTGTGGAGATGAAGGCAGCCACATGTCAGCCAGCAAGGCATGTCCTTGGCCAGGTGTCCTGATGTGCTCAGGACCCTCAGCCTCGTTTTGAACACCAGGAGAACATTAAAGGCAGTCTCTTACGTTTGGAGGCAACTAGAGCCTAGGACTTCACTGTGGAGCCCCTGGCAGAGCTTTCCGTGTCCCCACAGTAAAGAAAGAGTTCAGAGCAAACACACTATCTCAACACTGCCGGCGCTGCCACTCATTGTCAGCCGCTTTTGAGATCGTTAAAACATTGATTGCCCACATTTCTGCAAGGCAAGAGCTCCAAATCCCAACTCTGCCCCTGCAGAACGATTCCCAGGCTGTCTTTGAAGATCTACCATGATCTGCCCCAAACAAGCCGTGTCTGGAGGTCCTCCCGCCTGGAGAGGCAGCCCAGAGTGTCTGCTGTCAGAAAGCCAAACCCCTGCAGAGGGGACATCGCCCACATTCACAAAGACCATCTCCCCGTCTCTCACCTGTGCTTGGCTGACCCAGGGCCAGCACCCGGCTGAGCTGAGACTGGATGTGTCTCTGAGGGTGAGACCCAGGCCTGAAGGAGCGGCTTCCTCTTGCCAAAATTTTCACCTCTCCCCGCCGAGCCCTCCGCTGTCGCTTTTTTTGGAGATTCTGCTGTATTGGTGTGGTGAGTGTCAGAATGTGGAGAGCTGGGGAAAGAGTGTGTGGCAGGAGAGGTCTCAGAAAGAGGGGGGCTGGGTAGAGGGGGGTCCAGGCAGGTGCCCACAGGCTGACTAACACTCCCATTTCCCCTTGGTTTTTCTTCCTCGCCACTGCCATGTCCTGGCAGCTGCTTCTCCAAACTTGAGATCTTGCCAGGGTGTGGTTTATGAACTCCTAACGCTGTAGTCTGCCTGAAAGGAGCTGTCATAGACGCTCCAGGTGCCTTCAACCTGAAGTCACCCAGCCTCTCCGCGGGCACTGACCCCTCTGGCCCGCCACTCATGCTCAAGGATGAAGCTCCGGCGTCCAGAGTCACCAGCTGTGCTGTCTTTCTGTCATCATCTGCCTGATCTACTCTTTCGTCATCCGATGCGACTTCAGGGATGGAAGGAAGGGTTAAGTTCAGATCAGCCACGATGGGGGATCTAACGTCTGAGGCCGACTGAAGATCGCTCAGGGGGTCAGACAGCAGACCTTCGTGGTCACTGGCTTTGCTCTGACACTGAGCCAGAAAGCCATCGTCTCCCTCGACCCTGAGGAGTGGAGTGTCTCCCGCTGAGCTTGCTTCACCTGTGGGGCCTTGGGAGAAACTCTTCTCTCGGGAGGAGCGGAGGGGCTGACCCTCAGTGGGAGCTGGGGCCCCCTGTGTCACCAGCCTGGGTGCGGCGTCTTCTGTGTGGGAAGCCAGAGCAGGCTCTGCCTCAGACATGTCTCCAGGGGCAGTCCCCACAGTGATCAGCTCCCCTAGACGACCTTCGCCCTCGGCCACCTCTTCTTCCATGACAAGCTGCTCGGAAAACGAGACGCGCTTCTTAACTTTCTTTGGGCCCTCGCTGATGTTCAGACCTGTCTCTTCAGGTTTCGGCACCACAGAGTCAACTGAGGGGACCAATTCTCCCATGTGAAGAGGGGCCACCGTCACTGTAACCGAAGAAGTCACCCCACCGTCCCCAGCCATGTTCTCTGCAGAAGCCTGAGACTGAGGCTTCGCAGCTGGGCCTGTGAGACGATGGCCACTGAGGGAGAGGGCCTCTCCGGGTGATGGGGTGTCGTCCTGCTCAGCAGCGGGGGACCTCAGAAGCTCTTCTTGTTGCCCCACTTCAGGTCGTTCTGGAAGGAACTCCTCTGACCTGTCAGAGCTCCTGCTTTCTGTTCCTGTGTCTCGCCCAGCTGGGGAGTCCTCCATCCCTATACGGCCTGGAAGGTGTGGCTGTACAAAAAGTGACCCCAAGGCAGAAGAAACAGCACCTGGAGCTGATGTGAAACTCTCCTTTTGCAAGTCTGCTTTAAGGAGCAGGGGTGGTTCTTCAGACCCAGCCTGGCCCTCGTCTGTGGAAGGCCATCCTTGGATTGGAGTGGATGTGGAAATGGGAGCTGCTACGGGAGAGGAGAAAGAGGAGGAGACAGAAGGACTCTCAGAGGACTGTGTCTCTGAACCATGGCCCGAGTCAGAGGGGACAGGTGCCTGACCAGAACTGGAAGGGGAAACAGGCAGAGAAGGAGGGTCAGAGGGAGGCAGGGGCCTGGCTGTGGGCTGAGCCTCTGGAGACACGTCCACTCTGCAAAAAGGACAAAATAAAATCTGCAGGTCAGTTGCAGATGCATGGCGAGAGACCAAAAAACATGTAAAATAAACCCATTCACAAGGGGAGAACTTAAAAAAAAAATTGGCGGCAGTCAGTACCTTAATAAGTTAAAGAGCATCAATACTTAACATACAAACGGGACACCTTTATCACCAAGCTTATCTGCCACACAAAGGTCTGTTGCAATAGAAAGGGAAAGATCCAGTACAGCAACAGCCTGCAGTTCCAGCTGGTGACGCCCCCCAGGCCAAAGCACATCTTCAAAGGTTCAAAGCATAAAAGACGTGAAACAACAGGCACAGATGTGTACGAGGAACAGTCTGTGTGTGTCTGTCTGTCTGTCTCAGAATAAAGAAGCAGAATCTCCAAAAAAAGGTCTCTCAAAGTCTCTCCCACCCAGGAGAAATCTCGTTAGTGTGGGTATGAGTCAGGAGGGGAGCACAAGCCCCTGAGGCTCACACGGGCTCTCGTGAGGGGAGAGCGAGCATGCAGAGAACCGTCACAGGCACGCTGGAGAGTGGCTGAGGGTCTCTCAGGCCAGCGAGCTGATGCCAAAGTGCAAGGAGGGAAGATAACGTCTGCCTCAAAGGGAATCACGCGGTAAGAACTCAGTAAACACAGGCTCTGCACTCACACTCGAACTTTCTTTTTTTGAGACAGAGCCTCAAGCTGTCACCCTGGATAGAGTGCCCTGGCATCACAGCTAACAGCAATCTCCAATTCCTAGGCTCAAGCAAGTCTCCTGCCTCCACCTCCAAAGTAGCTGGGATTGCAGGCAACCGCCACAATGCCCAGCCATTTTTTGGTTGCAGCCGTCATTGTTGTTTGGTGGCCTGGGCTGGATTCGAACCCGCCAGCTCAGGTGTACGTGGCTGGCGCTTTAGCCCTCTGAGCCACAGGCGCCAAGCCTGTATTAACTTTCTAAGGAAGCAAAACCCTGGTTTCACTTTGCAGTTCAAACCCGATGTTGACTCACTTATATACAGTCCTGCTTTATTCTGAATCCATCAAAACACTGTTTCAGTTAAGTTTCTTTCTTTCTTTCTTTCTTTTTTTGAGATAAAGTCTCAAACTGTCGCCCTGGGTAGAGTGCCTGGGTATCATAGCTCACAGCAACCTTTGACTCTTGGGCTCAAGCGTTCTCTTGCCTCAGTTTTTCTATTTTTAGTATAGAGATGGGGTCTCGCTTTTGCTCAGGCTGATCTGGAGCTCAAGCTGTCCACCCGCCCGGGCCTCCTAGAATGCTAGGGTTACAGGCCTGAGCCACAGCGCCTGGCCTGTTTCAGTTAAGTTTCACCCTAATTTCTCTCTTCCTCCAAGTCCCATAACTCAATCACAGCACCTCTCCTAAGGTATGGTCTCCCTTATTGCAATGGGTGAACAAATCTGACTTTGGTTTGTCCCTGGTAATTAGGCTAGAATGGGTGGGTGGGCAGGTGAGTAGATATGTAGAATGATAAAGCCAAAGTAGTGGGATAAACAGTTACCAACAAATAAATTCAGGTAAAGAATATTTGTGTGGGTCCAGGAGCATTGGCTCACATCTGTAATCCCAGCATTCTGGGAGCCCAAGGCAGGTGGATCACCTGAGCTCACGAGTTGGAGACCAGCCTGAGCTAGAGTGAGTCCTCATCCCGGCGTTGTGATGGACGCCTGTAGTCCCAGCTACTTGTGAGTCTAAGGCAAGAGGATCACTTAAGCCCAAGAGTGTGAGGATGCTGTGAGCTGTGACGCCACGGCAGTCTATCAAGGGGCGACATAGTGAGACTTTGTCTCAAAAAAAAAAAAAAGAAAGAAAGAAAAGAAAAGAAAAAGAATATCTGTGTGTGCTATACTGTTTATATTTGTGCAGATATAAAAAAATTATTTCCAGGTAAAAACGTTTTGTCTTTGTTTTTTGGTTTTTTTTAATTATTATTTTAAAATAAGAATTACATTTTTTTCTTTTTTTCTTTTCTTTCTTTTTTTTTTTTTGTGATTTTTTAAGAAGTAGGTTGGGCTCAGCGCTTGTAGCTCAGTGGATAAGGCTCGGGTCCACATACCCCCGGGGCTGGTGAGTTCAAACCGGTCCAGGCCTGCTAAATAACAATGAGAAGTACAACAAAAAAATAGCCGGGGGCGTTATGAAGTGCGCTTGTAGTCCCAGCTACTTGGGAGGCAGAGACAAGAGACTCACTTAAGCCCAGGAGTTTGAGGTTGCTGTGAGCTGTGATGCCACAACACTCTACTAAAGAAGACATAGTGAAACTCTGGCTAAAAAAAAAAAAAAAGAAAGAAAAAAGAAAAAACAAACAAACAAAAGAACTATAGGTTGGTTTAAACCAGTGTTTAGCGAACTTTTTCCAGGCAAAGGAACACATTTTATCTAGAGGGGTTTTTTTTGGGGGGGGGAGGGTAGTTTGCTTTTTGTTTTGGGTTTCTTTCTTTTCTTTTTTCTTTTTTTGGAGACAGCATCTCACTTTCTGGCCCTGGATAGAGTGCTCTGATGTCATAGCTCACGGCAACCTCAAACTAGTGTGCTCAAATGATTGTCTTGCCTCAGCCTCCCGAGTAGCTGAGACTACAGGCGCCTGCCACAACGCCCAGCTATTTTTTAGAGACAGGGTCTACTCTAGCTCAGGCTGGTCTCAAACTCCTTAGCTCAAGCAAGCTACCCTCCGTCGCCTCCCAGAGTGCTAGGATTACAGGAGTGAGCAACCACACCAGTCCTTATATACAGTTTTATATTCTAATTCAGTACATACTCAGATACCCAGTGTTGAGAAATGTTTCTTACTATTTTCTTTTTTTTTTTTTTGGAAGAAAATAGTAAGAAACAGAGCCTCAAGCTGTCACCCTGGGTAGAGTGTCGTAGCATTACAGCTCACAGCAACCTCCAATTCCTGGGCTCAAGCGAGTCTCCTGCCTCTGCCTCCCAAGTAGCTGGGACTACAGGCGCCCGCCACAACGCCCGGCTATTTTTGTTTTGGTTGCAGCTGTCGTTGTTGTTTGGCAGGCCCAGGCTGGATTCGAACCCTCCAGCTTAGGTGTACGTGGCTGGCGCCTTAGCCCGCTTAGCCATAGGCGCCAAGCCGATTCTTACTATTTTCAATGCATACTGATTCTTTTTGTGACTTTATTTCACATTTTTAAGAAGTTATGACCTACCCACAGAAATCCACTCGTATTTTGAAAAACTTGCCTCAAAGATCGAAGCGCTGATTACAGTGTAGGGAGGCTTTGAGTTTCCTACTAGTGGCCACGCAAGCGGACTACACTTCCCAAAGAACCTAGAGGTGAGACCACACGATGGAGGGGCGGGGTCTGGCGCTGATTGGAGATTATGGCTCTCTGACCTCACTGCGAGGGGCGTGGCATTCAGGCTTCGGAGACAACTAGGCGAACCCTACGTAGAAGGAGGGAGTGGAGCTTGCGAGATGACTTTAGTCACTGGATGATTGCAGAAAAACGTGACTGGGGTGGGGGCGGGGGTAAGAAGCATGCTGCTCGGCCTCCTGGGATTTGTAGTCCTGCAAGCCTGTGCAACCGCTGGTTCTTCCTTCTCCGTTGGATAATCTCCAGCCTCTTACCCTTCCTTTACTACTTTCCTGGGGTCCCTTAACACATAGATCCCAATCACCTGTTGAGGCCTCCCCTGGTCCATGATTCTAGCCTCGCAAACCACAGGTGCTGCTCCTAGAGTCAGGCAAGGAGCATTGGCAATCTCAGTACCATAGGAGGCCTGAAAGTCTTCCTAGAGGAGAGAGTAGGTTTCCCAAACGCAGACTGGAGGCAGGAATCAATACCGAATGCTGCACATATATAGGTGTGCTGTTCTGGTGCATAAACAGCCCTTGCAGACGCTCTCCACTCCCTATTTTGGGCCTCTGTGCAAGCCCACAATCTTTCCCTGGAGTTGGTATGTTAGCCCTGGGCCCTGTCCAGGGAGACATACATTAACCAGACAGTGGCACCTAAAGTGATGTGAAAGCTCCAGACCCTGTGGGAAACCAGAAGAGGTGTCTGACCCCAGCCTGCAGGAGGCCAGGGAGAAAAAGCAACAGAGATCTTAACTTATTTCACTGCCCCCAGCTTCTCTCACACAGGCATCTTCATCCAAAGGGCTCCTCTGTGCCAGGAGATGCTGGGGACATGGAGTTGGTCATGCCCAGTCCTGCCTCCCATCCCCACTCAGGGTGCTCCCCACACTGACTGATCAGGGCTGCGTCAAGAGAGGAGCCAGCAGTTTTGAGACACCAAAGGGGTTCCTGACCCTATAGGATGGGGTAAAAGGTTAGTTGTTTGGAGTGACATGTGAGCCAATTCTTGTCCCCATAGAGAAGAGGACAAGGATCTCTGCATGTGCAAATGCACAATATCAGGAGAGAGCCTGCAGAAGGGAAGGTGAGGTTGAATTGCTGAGTAAGGCTCAGATATGGGTATTGCAAAGACCCCTCAGTGCCTGACCCTAGTCTAGGAGATGGATATTATTATGCCCATTGTACATATGGGACACTGAGAAATAGCAGGGTTATTTCTCACTCAAGTTTACCCAGTAGGTAAGTGACTGAGGTAGGCTGCAGAATCCAGAGAGCTAACTACCATGCTTCCTGCCCACATACTTTCTAGAATGGAAGCTCTGTGAGGGCAGGGACTCTTCCAGGAAATAGTAGGTATTCATCAGTGTTTACCTATCTGCTCTGTTTGGCTACAAGATGTACTGCTACCAACCTCCACCCTAGGAAAACTGAAGCTTAGAGAGGGAATAATTTTAAGCAAGGTCTTCAGTTCCCTGATTGAAGCTCTTCTGACCACAGGCCACAGTTATCCCCTTCCTCCAGCCCAATCCTGTACTTCCTATGAGGCTGTGAGGCTAAGAAATGACTCCTGAAGGAACAAGGCTAACTGATCTCTTCTCAAGATGATAGGGATGGTGAGCTCCTCTCACAGGTGGATTCAATGATGATGCTTTGGGAGGTGGTGCCACAGCTAAGGGAGAAGAGGGTCAAAGATATAAGGACAGACAGGGTAACATCCCTATTCTTGGGCTCCATGATGCGAACTCCCTCCCCAATAGTGCTGTCCGAAATGCCGAAGCCAGACTGTCCCAACTCCTGAGTGTCTTCAATGCCTCCAAGGAATAAATATAAAAACCAAAGAGGGAGGAAGGTAGCATGTGGCTCATTTCCCAAATGCATATTTCTCTTGCCTTACCCGAACATCTCAAGAGCCACACAAAGTAGGAGGGCCCTGTGCCCATGTTCAGATAAGGAAACAGACTCAGGCTCATGGTCTCACAGGGAGAAAGTAAAGAAGGGAGTATTGGGTTGGAGCATAAACTTCAAGGTTGGGTTAGGTCCTTAAGTCTGTGTCTCCACCTATGGTCCTGGGGGGAAGGAAAGTGAGTAGGGGGTCCTGTGTCTCAGACCAAGGCCTGATACTGCAGGAAATGGTACCACCTAAGGAAACAAGTTTGGGACACACTACACAAAATTAAACAGACTCTTTCCTGCAGGACTTATCAGAGCCCTTAGCTCCTTCATGTTTCCTAGATCTCTTTGACCAGGACCGAAGCTAAGGCATAGAACAATGATTGACAGGCCCTGGGTCCCACAGGCCAAGAGATGGGGCACCATAAAGGTTAAAGTGTTTGCAGCGTGTACACGTGTGCACTCTGGGCATCAGTCAAAGGAACAGATGACTATATCCATATGCACGTATTCTCTATCACTCTGATTATGGGGCCCAAATATCTGTAAAAGCAGGACGGGACAGGTACCCAGAGGCCAGGGTCTGGCCATTCCTAGCTTCCCCACCGGCCTGTTAAAAGGCCAAGGCGCCTCCACTGCCCCTCAAGTCAGATTCCACAAGACTTTATTGGCTCCGGACCTAGCCTAGTGCCGCTTAAAGGAATGGCACGGCCACCGAGGGATTCTGGCCCCGCAGGAGCCCTCCCGGGAGAGACCAGGCGGAGGGTGGGGGACACACGTCCATCCACGGACTGGAAGGAAAGGGTATTCTTGGAGGGTTGTGGGTGAATGGCACAGGCAAAAGCCGGATGGTGGGAGAGCCTGGGACCGGCCCAGCTAGAAGGGGAACTCGCAGACGTAGTAGAGGCGCCGCTCACAGTCGTGGTCCCACCAGGAGCCGTCATCAGAAGCCTGCGCCACGCAGTTCTCGAGCGCGCCGCCGTTGGGCTGGTCCGGGCTGAGTGGGTGCGATGTGGCGCTGGGCCGGGCGCCCGGCTCGGGGCGGGGCGCGCGGTGCCAGGCGAAAAAGGACACGCGCTGGCCGTTTTCGAAGAGGTAGAGGCCCTCGGCGCGCCGATCGTGCACGCCCAGCCACACCGGCCAGTTGTAGGGAGCGAGCGCCGCGCGCAGGTAGCGAGCGAGCGCTTCCATCTGCTGGCGGTCTGCCGGTTGCGCCAGGCTCCCTCCCCGCGCCGTGCACCGCGCCTGCGCCGAAGCCTGCGCCTCGAAGTCACGCGAGAGCAGGAAACACTTGTGGCCAAGGCGCAGCCCCTTTAGGCAGCCTGAGGGCGGGGTGGGGCGGGGCGAGGCGGGGCGGGGCGAAAAAGAGGCCGGCTCTAAGGCTCTCCGGGAGGGGAGAAGTAGGGGCCAGGACACCGCGGGGTAGGGAGGAGGCGGGGTCAGGGCCTCCCAGGCGGGCTGGGAGGAGGCGGAGCCAGAACTACCAGGAGAATAAGGCGGAGAATCAGGCCAGCCAGGGTGGGGCCATACTTTGTGGGCGGGGCTTTGGGGGGCGTGGCGCGGCACCAGTGGGGTCCACGCGGCTGGGAGCAAGAGGAGAGCCTCCCCCACATCCCACCCTACTTCCCAGATTCACCCTTCCCATGCGCCAATACACCCAGTTTTTCAGGGACGCTCTCTCCTCTGACACTGAGGATCCTCACCTCGCTTCAGATCTCTCGGGTGTCAGTCCCCCACATGGCCCAGATCATCCCATTTTTCCCGCTCCGCGCAGCGTGGACTCACCCTCCAAACGGCCGTGCTCGCGCTCGGCGCGGCGCTGCGCCTCCTGCAGGGCTTGTACGGCGTCGCGGGTGTCGCCCGCCGCCTCTCGCAGCTGCCGCAGCCCCCGGGTCAGCTCGACCACACGAGTGTCCAAGGCGTGCAAACGGACATGCAGCTGGTGCAGGCCTGCGTCCAGGCCAGCCAGGCGGCCCACTGCGGACAGACAGGGCTCACGTTAGAGAGGGACCTTGAGAGTGCATCTGGAAGACCCGAGTACCTGGGGGAACCGGGACCTAGGGCTCCAGAGGGCGGGACTGGGGGAGACCGGGACTCCTGGAAGGTAGGGTGGCCCTGGCTCTTGCGAGGCGACCCCCAGGGATGTGGGGGCTCTGGGCTGGGTGGTGGGCAACTGAAAGGCTACTGAACTGATGATTCATTTTCGTGAAAGTGATCTCGCGGAGGTCTGGGGGCAGGGTGAGACTTCTGGTTACTCACAGATATAAGTGACGGTGTCCTCAGGGGTGGGAGAGGGGCTGGGGCTGGAGAAGGGGGTTGTTGTTGCTTCCTCCTCTTCCTCCCCCTGGTCGTCCTCGGTATCCCTGATCCCTTCACCTTCAGGGTTTTCAACAGGATTCTCTTCCTCCCTCCCTGCAGGCAGTCCCAGGGCTTCCTGCAAATGCTGGGGTTAGGGAGGGGAGATCAGCCCCAGCCTGCCTCCCTAGATGTCCCTCACTGCCCTCTAAACTTGCTCTGTGCCCCCTAGTCCTCTCTCTGAATCCATCCCCCCCCCCATCCTCTGAACCTGTCTGGTTCCCCCTCACCCATTACCCTAACCCTGAAATACCCTCTCCCAAGCTAACAGCTCCCCAGAGATCTGACACACCACATCTCACCTTTAGCATCAGGGCCTCCCTCTCCTGCTCCTCCTCCAGGGCGCCTCCCCAGCCTCCCTCCCATTCCCTCTCAGCTTCCCGGGCCCCATGGCCAAAGCCCAAGAGCTGGGAGATAACCAAGGCCCCCCAAAACCAGGCTGCATGCATCAGGTTACAGATGTCTTGATGTCCTGGGCAATAGGGTGTTCTCTGGGGACTGGCAAGCACCCCTGCCCTTTGTGTAGATCACTAGCCACCCCTGGTTCGGGCTATCCCAGTTTCTTTCTTCCTATCCCTCTCCTCCCGACTCTTGTGTTGGTCCAGTCCACTGGTCTCCTTTGCTCCTCTGTGTGTCTCTCCCCGCCCTTCTCGGCTCCCTGGAGGCCCTGCCTTTGTGGCCGGAAACCTCTAACGTTCCAAAGCCTGGATCCCGCCTTGGGTCTTCTCACACACGCCCCTCTTTCCACTTTCAGAGCTCACTTCCGCCTTGCTCTTTCCTTCTGCCATGGCCAAAAACTCAGCCGGTCAGGAAGAGAATGGAAGTGGCTCTCCGACAAATCCTGGGGACAGAAGATCCCAGACTCGACCCAGGAACCAACTTAGGACCAACTGGACAATGGTGGGGTATAGGGTCTCAGCCCTGCTCCTCTGCATTCCTCCCCTCTCCCCTCTGCCATTCCTAAGGAGAGGGCAGACCTCAGGGTCTCACTGAATTTGTTTTTATTCTGTGGCCACTATCGCCCACACACCCTGATGTAAGGAAGATTCTTTCCCCACTCTCTGTTTCCTGGGTGCCTCCTGCCCCTAGATCACCCATCCTGCCTTCCAGACCCTTTCTCTGAGATGTGAGTGTCTGTGCATGTCTGTGGGGACACATGTGAAGAGCATGTGTGTGTCTGTGTGCACAGCCCTGAAAGATGGATCTCCAGGATTCATTGGCCCCACTTTACTAGAAGCCTTCTACAGGTGAGGCCCTAGGCAGGGTGATGTTGGGGACTCTAGCTGCTTGCAAACCAGCAGCAAGATAGGCCCTCAGGCTGAGGGAGTGGGGCAGAGCCATCAGGGAAGGTTTCTCCAGGGCTGAGTACACAGAGAGCTCTAAGCATTCCAGCTGCCTCATCCTAGCCTGGACCACTGCAGTTGCTGCCTCCCTGCCCTCCCCCTCTTTCCTTCCTCCTGAGCCCCTACAATCCCCACTGCTTGCTGCAGCCAGAGCAATTCTTCCAAACCATAAATCAGATCACATCACTCCCCACTCCCCTGTTCCTCCACCTTCCCATCATAAGCAGGAGGGAAGCCAAACCCTGCCCTCAGTCTGGCTCAGCTCAGGTCTGGGAGGGAGGAACCCCTCACAGTTCTGCAACCTCATTCCTCCCCACTTCCCCTGTCCTCCCTGGCCTCTTCTCTGTTCCCTGAATGCTAAGCTCATTGACCCCTCAGAGCCTTTGCACTTGCCCTTTCCTCCTTCTAGGAGGTTCTTCTTCCCCCCAGCTCCTTCTCATTATTGAGATCTCAGCTCCAAGAGGCCTTCCCCAACCACTTTTTCTAAAGAAGCTTCTGTTCCACAAGTTACTTTATCAAAACGCCCCATTTTATTCTTTTGATACATTCAAGATTGGCATGATCTTGTTTGGATGTTTGTGTCTGTCCCCTTCCAATGAAGGCAGGGGTTCTTCTGCCCTGCTGCATTCCCAGAGCTAGGATCAGACCTACCTAGCACTTGGTAGGTGCCCAAGCAATCTTGTAGGAGGAAGTAGCCATTCCTGGTGGGTAATGGCTTCATCAAAGGCCCAGAGGCTTGACCTTTGTGTTCAGGTGGCAGCCTAGTTCCCAGTGTGGAGGTGGTAAAGGGAGGTAGGAAGTGGCTTGGAGACAAGGGAAGCAGGTGGCCATGCCATTCCCCTCTGTCTCAAGTCCATGAGTCACACAGGGCTTTTCCTCTGGGCTTGGCTGGTTGTGCCAATGAGCATGGAGTTCACCAGCCATGCATCACTGGGTCTGCTCTTCAAATGAGGAAACCAAGGCTCTGAGAGGGGACAGTGTAGCCTGTTGGAGGTCACCAGCATGGAGGCAGCTAGCCAATCCTTCTGGCTCTAAGTAAGAGCAGGGCATCTGTCCTTAAATGCCTGATGCCCCAGGAGGGGCCTTGGAAATCAACATATCCAGCCTTCTGTTTTCCAAGAAAGCCTGGTACACAGAGGGCAGAGTGACCTTGGGCAGGCTGCTCACGGACTCTCAGGTGCCCACTGGAGGCTCAGGGGCCCTGCATCAGGGGGTTAGGGACTTCGAGAGATGATGAATAAGTTGGAAAAGGGCCTGTAAACTGCAGAGGGAGGGGTGCATAGTCTCTCTCACTGCTGGCACCCACATGGGCAGCTGTTCTCTCTCCAGGCCCAGCTGCTTACCACCTGGGCTGGTGGGTGTGTATCAAGACAGAGGCCATCCCAGGCTGGGCAAGCACCTGCTCCAGTTCCTACCAGGGTACCCTAGAGAGCCAGCAGCTGAAGGGGAACCCAGGGGCTGCTCAGAACTGCCTCCTGCAGGTACCTATGCTGGGCTGGAGGCCCTGGAGGTACTCTTGGGGCTGGAAAATGGTGAAAGTCTGGACTCAGGGTCCACTAACAGCTGCCCTATGGGATCTGCCTTGTCTCTGTGGATGTTCCTGGGCATAAGTGAGCTGTCTGCACACAGCTGGCCACAGGTGCATGTGCACACACACACACATGGGTGAGCTCTGAGGAGATAGCTGGGGATGTCTGAACAAGGAGATGCAACTACCAGGATGCCCAATAGTGCACAATAGCAGTCTTTGAAGCCAACCTGCCCTTCCCTGTTCCTTGACACCACCTCTTGATAGCTGGTTGACCTTGGCCAAGTTAGCCTCTCTGTGTCCTCTGGAAAATGGGAATAGCAAATGTCCCTGAGCACATAAAGGTGCTCAGAAGTGCCAGCAATCACCATCTTTTGGGGGAGCTCTGGCACAGGGTTGTACATCTATACAGGTGTGTTCGTACTGGTGTGATGGACAGTGAGGCAGGCAGGCCCTGTGGTGGGAAAGTATGAACATGCCTCCCTGCAGGGCTGGGTGTCCACATCAGGGTTGTGAGACGCAGGTATGTGTACCTGCCTGCATACTGTGTGTAGCAGGCAAATACCTGCACTATGCTACATATATGCCCTGGTGCAGATGTGTGACATGTACATGGCAGTGTGCCCCCAGGTGCACCGAGTCTGGGTGTGCAGTCACTGGAGAGTGTGCATGTGGGAGGACGTCTGCAGGTGCTGTGCCAGCTGGTGACTCTGTGCATCTGTCTCAGGAGAATGTGGGCCTGTCCCAGAGGTGTCCGTGGGTGCCTTGCCCCTGTGCCTAGGTGGAAGGTGTGTGTGTGTGTGTGTTTGTTTGGGGGAACAGGACAGGAATCTATAGCCCTCATGATCCAATTTGGGGGTGTACAGTCTGGGGTACAAATATTTCTTGCACCCCACCCTGTGTAGAGGTGGGAAGCTCTCTGGGAGGGGGCAGTCCTGCGGTGTTTATGAGGCACCCTTAGAGGGGCTGGACCCTCTCGGTGGGGTATAAGAGCAAGCAGAGGTGGAGTCAGAATTTGGGGACTGGGAGGTGGAGACGAGTCGTGGGGGAGGGAAAGGGTAGGGGGCGGAGTCGGCGGTAGGGGGATGGGCGAGGTTTGGGGGCGCGGGGAGGGGCGATGTCTCTGCCGGCGGCTCCCGGAGGGAGGGGAGAGGGCGGAGGGAGGGGAGGAAGGGAGAAAGGGAGGGAGAGAGAGACAGGGTGAGGGAGAGACAGCGAGAGCGAGAGAGCGAGAAGGGTGGCAGAGGAGGCGCGGAGCGGGCGGCGGCAGCGGCCTGAGGAAGAGGAGGAGGAAGAGCAGGCGGAGACGCGGCGCCCGGAGCCGGCCGGACCCAGCCGGGGGCGGGCGAGGAGGGGCGCGGCGGCCGCGGCAGAAGGGGGGGCGCTCTGCGGATGGCCAGGCCCGGCCCGCTGGGGGGGTGAGGTCTTCGGCCCTCCCGCCCTCCCCCCCGGCCCCCGCCCGCCCCCTCCCCGGGCCCGCTCGCCCTCTGGGGCGGTGGGGCATGGCCTGAGGGTCCCCCCGTCTCCGGGGGGGGGGGGGGTGGGGGGAGGGGGGAGGGGCCGCGGGCGCCGCCGACCGGGACTCAGCAGCCCCGCCAGGCAGGTAAGGGGGCTGGGAACACAGGGTTTGTGGGGAGCTTGGGGTCGGGGCAGCGGGAGGGGGCGGGGGCGCCCGGATGTCCTTGGCCCAGCGCCGTCCAGGACCTGGGCGTACAGTGGGTGGTGCGGGTGAGGAGGGGAAAGGTTGCCCCAGGCGACGCCAAATTGGGTTACACCCCAGTCCCCGATGCCGCGTCTCAGATCGAAACCTTGATGGCAGTGTAGCCCCCATCTCCTGCCATTAGAGCCCCTAGCTCGAACCCGCCTCTCGGCTCTTACGGGCAAAGGCTAGGTCGCGATACTAGCCTCCTGGCGCTGCCCGGCCACTCCCCCGCCTCGCCCACCCTGGCGCACCTGGGCCCCTCCCCCAGGTCACCCTGGCGCCCACCCACCTCGTACGGGGTTCTAGGCCTTGGCCTCCTCCGCCCCTTTTGACCCCCTCTAGCTCCTGCTCTTTCCAGGCTCCCCCAGTACCTTCCCACTCGTTGCCTAAGCTCTCACCATTCCCACCCGTCTCCAGTCCCTTCTTGCCGGCCGGCGCGCCCCCTCGACTCCCGCCCCCAGTCCCGCTCCCGGGTGCCCCCGCCCCCTCTCCCGGCCCGGGGCTCTCCCCCACCAGTTTCCCGGCCTCCGCCCGGGCTCTCTTTCCCCGCCTTTCTCCGCCTCCATTCATTCTTCCGGCCCAGCCACGCCAGCCACCCCCTGTCCCCTCGCAGGCTCCCAGGGCACCCCCTCTCTCCCCTTTTCCACCGCCCCCCCCCCAGCCGATTCCTCAGCCGGTCTCAGTACCAGCTGCGTGCCAGCTATTCTTAGCCGCGGAGCGTTTGATTCATGCCGCCCCGGCGGAGTGTGCCCGCTCCCTCCCTCGAGGCCTGAGGGGGAGGGGCCGGAGTTGGTCCAGAGGGTTGGGGCAGCCGAGCTCGCTGGGGGCCGGGGCCAGATTTTCTTTCATCCCGCCGGCTACCCGGTTCGGTCCGTGCGCGGCTGGTACTGGGGGGTCAGCCAGGGTCACCGGAGGGGGAGTGGCTGCGGGCCCCAGATCGGTAGGTGAGATGAGGGGTAGGGCAGAAAGAGGGGTGAGAAGGAGGCTGGGGTCCCCAAGGGCAAGGTGGGGCAGCGCAGCTGGGTACCTGGAGGGGGGAGGGGGCTTCCAAGCTCTGGCCACGCGTGGGGGAGGGGTCGGCCTCTGGGTAGATGCTTGCTCGCCCACAGCTCTTGGAACTCCTCTCCCCACACACACATTTAATCTTCCCTTCCCCAACCCCCTAGCCCATCCCCACTCCCCCAAAGTCAGCAGTACCCTTGCTGCTTCCCATCTCCATGGCAACTGTGCAGGAGCCAGGCCTGGTGTGGGGGGGAGGGACCAGACCAGACATTCTGGTTTCCGGTGCTGGGGTGGGAGTAGAGGAGAACAGGAAGGAGGTGGACCCCATTTGGAAGGGACCCACCCTCATAAGGCCACCTCAGGGAACAGCAGGCTTCAAGAGATGACCAGCACCCCAGTCCCCAGACCTCACCTCACCTCTCAGCCTCCCTCCCAGTCCCACAGTCCTCAGAGTGGAACTACCAGCACCTGGCAATGCCACCACCCCACCCCAGCACCAGTCTGACAAAGACTCACAGGTCATCCACAGCCACCCCACCCAAGCCCAAGTTTCCACATCACTGTCCCCTGGACAGTCCTCCCCAGGCCAGCCTCCTCATCACCTATTTGCCCTCTCAAGATGTCCCTACAACCCCCACAGGCTACCTGTTGCAGTTCCCTTGGGAACACCCCAGGCAAAATGCTCTGCCCTTGGCACCCCCATCTCAGTGCCTGTTGGTCCCTGATGTGGCCACTCCCTGGCAGCTGTTTGCACACACTATCAGACACACTTGAGTAAAGTCACCAGCTTCACCACTCCCAGGCATACTCCAGCTGCCCCTGCTCACTATGCCTCATCTCCCCTTACTACACCTCAGCCTCAGTCCCCCACCCCGAGTGAAGAGCCAGGCTGGGGCCAGGAGGGCAGGATGGCTGTCGGTTGGTCCACCTGTCTGTCCTTAGCTAATTTTAGCTGCATTTTCTGTGGCCTGGCAAAGTGGGCCAGTAGCTCCCGCGGTGATTCTGCGGTTTCTGGGACACGGCCACGCTGGGTCAGCGGCAAAGTGGGGCGCAGGGGGGGTGGGGGGCTGCAAGCAGGGCCAAGGGCAGGGAAGGAGACACGTGCAGGAAGCATGTCAGAACAGGGGTGTGTGCTTGCAAACCAGGAGGCAGCAGGTCTGAGGGTGTGCCCGGCCTCCTTCCTGCCTCTCTTTGGCAGTGGAGGGAGGCTGCCCTTGACCACTTGTCTACCTTATCCACTGAGTAGTCTCTGTGACCTCTGAGGGGTCCTGGGCTCCTAGTCTGAGGGCCATTCTTGCTCCTGCAGCCGCCTGTGATGCTGCCGTCCCCCATCGCCCCGTGGCCCCACAATGACCCACAGTCCTGCGACAAGCGAGGAAGAGGAGCGCCACAGCGCCAGCGAGTGTCCCGAAGGGGGCTCAGAATCCGACAGCTCCCCAGACGGGCCAGGGCAAGGCCTCCGGGGGATCCGGGGCCGGGGCAGCGGGACACCTGGTAACCTGGCCTCAGTCAGAGGCCTCCAGGGCCGCTCCATGTCTGTCCCCGACGACGCCCACTTCAGCATGATGGTCTTCAGGATTGGCATCCCGGACCTGCACCAGACAGTGAGTGACCACTTACTGGCTGGTGGGGTGAGGGAGGTGGGGGGCACAGGGCCCCAACTGGCATGAGGAGGCCTAGCATCCTCTGAGAAAGCCCTTTGGCCCCATTTCTACAAGCTTCCCCATCTCCCCCTCCTGTTCCCAGAATCACCCCCACCCTCAGATCTCTGGTCCCTTTCCATCCCACCTTAGGCTCCTCCCTGACCCCTGACCTGCCCTAGCCACTGACTATCCCTTCCCCCCACCAGAAATGCCTGCGCTTCAACCCTGATGCCACCATCTGGACAGCCAAGCAGCAGGTGCTCTGTGCCCTGAGTGAGAGCCTGCAGGATGTACTCAACTATGGCCTGTTCCAGCCGGCCACCTCAGGCCGTGATGCCAACTTCCTGGAGGAGGAGCGGCTGCTGCGGGAGTACCCCCAGTCCTTTGAGAAGGGGGTGCCCTACCTGGAGGTAAGGCCCACAGCTCTCCTGAGCCTTTTACTGACAAGAGAGGGCAATACATCTGACACCCCCTACCCCCTGTTTTATTCCAAGAACTTAACAAGAGAGAACCCAGTAGCTATTCCAGACCACCTAAGAATCTTGGGAAAGAGTCAGAGGGGCCTGAGCTCAAATTACCATCTATGCTGTCTCTGACCAGCTGAGTGGCCCTGGGCAAGTCACTTCCCTGCCCCAAGCTTCTCCTCATCTGTCCATCTGGGTAACTGGGGAAGGACTCCCAATTACAGTAGGCTTTTAGAACATTCCCTGCGAAGTCCATACTCCTTCAAGTTGGGGCTGCAGTGCACATACACCAACCACGATGACACAACTCTCTCCTTCCGCCCAGTCAAGCTCCAGGGCTATTTCCCCTCCAAACCTGAGCCGAACCCAGAGGATTAGAAGGGGCTGGGAGCCTCCCCCACAGCCCAAGCTTCTTCCCCAGGCCCCTGATTCGAAGTCTCTGTGTCTCTCCCCCTCCCCCACCCTGTCTCAGTTCCGGTACAAGACCCGAGTTTACAAACAGACCAACCTGGATGAGAAGCAGCTGGCCAAGTTGCACACCAAGGTGAGAGGACCCTAATGGCATTTCCCCCATAGCTCCCACCACCTGTACCCCCTGCCAGGCCCCCATTCTCTCTTCCACCTCTTCCTAATAGCCCTTCACATCTCCTAATTCCTCTGTCCCCTGGTTGAACTTGGGGTCTTATGTAACATTTGGGACAACCCCAAATATCCCCATTGTTGCTGTTGCAACCCTTTCTTACCCCTTCTTTGCCCCTCATTGCCCTGCCCCAGGCCCACACCATTTCCAACTGGCTCCTCGGATTCCTCCTTCTTTTCCTCTGAATCTTCCCCAAATCCACTCTGCTTTCTCTGTAGTCCTCACCTTGACTTTGGACTCCATCATCCAGGGTCCTTAAGGACTATTTCATAGACACCCCACAATTCCCCCAGTCTCATAACCTAAATCTCTACCAAATCTAAGGATGGTCCCTCCTCTCCAGCCATATCTACCTCCTGGCACCCTGCCTAGCACCCTGCCTGGCACCTTGCTCTCCAGTCCTCACACCATAGCTCCCCTTGGCCTCCCCTGCTCACCTAAGTAAGGGACTGGGAAGAAGTTAGGGGACTGCTTTGGTCAGAGTTGGAAGATTCTTGACCCTTGGGCAGAAAAGCCTCCTGAGCCTTCCTTACCCACCCCTTCTCCCCACCACCCACACATCCTACTGTTTCCCCCCAATGTGTTCCATCTCTCCAGACTGGCCCTGTCCACTTTGGGAGCAGCAGGCCACATGCAGCTCCCAAGTGCTTGCAGTGTAACAGGTCCAAACCGAGTCTGCTGTGAGTGTAAAATACACACAGGATTTTGAAGACTTAGTACCAAGAAAAAAAAACCTAACTATCTCATTAATAATTTTCCTCTGGATCACCTGTTGAAATAGTAATATTGTGAAACTATCAGTTAAAGAGAATCTATTGTTTAAATGAATTTCTGACAACTGACAGATCCTCTTCCTTTCTTTTTCAAGGTGACTACTAGAAACTTATAAGTGGCATTTGGGGCTCCATGTATATTTCCACTGCACCTTGCTGCTGGAGACCCTGGCTTCTCTACCTTGCTTCCTGAAGGTCCTGTCCTCTCTCTCTCTCTCTTTCTTTCTCTCTCTATCCATGGCTCAGACGGGGTTGAAGAAATTCCTGGAGTACGTGCAGCTCGGGACATCCGACAAGGTGGCACGGTTGCTAGACAAGGGGCTGGACCCCAATTACCATGACTCGGATTCTGGAGGTAAGGAGGGGGCACACATCATGGTGGACTGAAGGGCCCAGGACAGGGTCCCTGGGGCAAAGAATGCTGTCTACACTCATATCATTCCTTACTGGTGTCAGTGACAACTCTCCTGACAAGGAGGTCTCGGGCCAGACGTGGGGGAGGACAGATATAACATCTGGGAAGTGGGAAGGTCTGGGCTAGAGCCCAAGAGTCTGCATGTGACCAGCTTTTCTTGCCCTGCAGAGACCCCCTTGACTCTGGCGGCCCAGACCGAAGGCTCCGTAGAGGTGATTCGAACCCTGTGCTTGGGTGGGGCCCACATTGACTTCCGAGCCCGGGATGGCATGACAGCACTGCATAAGGCCGCTTGTGCCCGGCACTGCCTTGCTCTCACGGTGAGACCACCAGGACCCCTTGCTCCCACCCCAGGATCATCTCTCCCTTTCCCTTTGTCCTTTCTCAAACCCCAGTTTTTTCATTTCTGTTAAAAGTAGACCCTCTTGGCCAGGCACAGTGGCTCACACCTGTAATCCTAGCACTTTGGGAGACCAAGTGGAAGGACTGCTTGAGGCCAGGAGTTTACACCAACCTATGCAACATAGTGAGACCCCCATCTCTACAAAAAAATAGAAAACCTAACCAGATGTGGTGGCGGGTGCCCTGTGGTCCCAGCTACTCTGGAGGCTAATGCAGGAGGATCACTTGAACCCAGGAGTTTGAGGTGCTGTGAGTGATGATCATGCCACTGCTTTCTAGCCCAAGAAACAGAGAGACTGTATCTCAAAAAAAAAAAAAAAAAGCCTGGTACAGTGGCTCACCTCTGTAATCCTAGCACCCTGGGAAGCTGAGGCAGGTGAATAGCTTGAGCCCACCGGTTTGAGACAGTCTGAGCAAAAAGCAAGACCCTGTCTCTACTAAAAATAGAAAAAACTGAGGCAAGAGGGTCACTTGAGCCCAAGTTGGTGGTTGCTGTGAGCTATGACGCCATGGCACTCTACCCAGGGCAACAGTTTGAGGCTCCATCTCAAAAAAAACAAAGGAAAAGAAAAGAAAAGAAAAAAGAAAAACACCCCCACTTCATGTCCCTAGTACAAGCCCTTTTCCGTGGACTGACAACTGTACAGCCCCTATTGTCACTCCTCTGACTGAATTAGAGACCCGCTCGGCACCCACACACATCTGGGTACAGCCTCCTCACCTGAACGTCCAAAATTTCTCCCTTCCCTCTGACCCAGCTCAGTAACAACCCTGCCTCTGTCTCCCCAAAGTGAAAAATTCCTTAAAATGCATAATGAGCCCCCTGCCAGACCCCTAGAAAGAACCCCTCTAGACACACCCTGAAAAAGCCCCTCCTTCTACCCTCCCAAGCCTAGCACTTCACCCCTACATCCGTCCCCCTCCTCATACATGCAGACGCAGCCACTCCTCCAGCACTCCAAACACACTTTCCCAAATAGATAGACCCATACAACCACAAAATACATACGGAGTCGCCTTGCACAGTCTTGTTTTAAAATATTTTTTTCTTTTGCTTTCCCTGCTCCCACCAGGGTAATGATTCCTCTCCATATGCAAGATAGACTGTACCCAAAGATAGCCATTGATAAACACCCCTGTGCACAGACGCTGTGGATGAATGGGGCTTCCTCCCCTTTCTTCTCTAAACTCTTTCTTTTTTTCTTTTCTTTTTTGAGACAGAGTCTCACTCTGTGCCTTGGATAGAGTACCCTGGAGTCCTAGCTCACAGCAACCTCAAACTCTTGGGCTCAACTAATTCCCTTGCTTTAGCCTGCTGAGTAGCTAGCTGGGACTGCAGGTGCCTACCACAACATCTGGCTAGGTTTTCTATTTTTAGTAGAGACAGGGTCTTGCTCTAGCTCAGTCTGGTTTTAAACTCAAGAGCTCAAGCAATCCACCACTCTCTGCCCCTCAGAGTGCTGGGATTATAGGTGTGAGCCACTGCACCCAGCCTTGAGGAGCCCTTGGTGCAGTCAAACACAAGCCCCAAGATCTACCTTAAACCCCAGTGTTACCTCTATGTACCAGAGTGCACTCACCCCAAAACCTACATCCTGCTTGTCCCTCCCCTCAAAGCCTCCAGACATTCACTGTCTAATTCAGTAGCCACTGGCCACATGCAGCTATTGAAATTAATTAAAATGAAGTCAAATTAAGGTTTCCATACCTTGGGCTCTCTAGCCACACTCACGTGTTCATAGCCCACATGTGGCTACCACATAGGATAGCATGGTTGCTGACTGTCCCCTCCGTGGCGGTCCTTGGCCTAATATTCTGTTGGTTGGTGCTACTGCCAACATGTTTACATAT